>CM069913.1:23208662-23478259 GCA_036172215.1 Camellia granthamiana | reverse complement strand
TTGGATCTTTTGGTAGGAAGTAAAAGGGACTCATGCAACCAACCAATTTACTTATTTCTTTGGACTTCCAAGTCAAAACCATTTTAGGGTTAAAATTTTAAGAAAAGTTATAAAAAAATAAATAAATTTAGGATTAATAATTGTAAAGGTGAAGTAAAAACAAAATTACAAAGAGCTGGAATTTCCTATTTAATTATGGAAAGGGTAATGTTATACAAATAAATTTTTCTTACAAACTAATGTGACAATTATCACATTAATAAATCGGGTCTTATTACATTCCAAGTTTTATTATTCCATGCCGCAATTAATTTTAAGAAAAGTTTGTAAAAAAATAGTTTGTTTATGTAGTATTTTTTCATTGAAAATATCATTTTATTTATTTATTATCTTTCTACTCCAGTCCCGCCGACAACCATTCCTTCACCCTTCTTAACTGCTAGCCACCTCTCCCTTATCCAATCTCACCACTACTTGTCTCACCTCTGTGCTTTCCCAATCTCCCCAACCCCTTACCCACCCTTAGCCCTCCCCATCGCTATTATTATTTTCAAAGGTAGCTCAATTATTGAATCACTTAATTTATCGTTTAAAATTCTTTAAAAAAGCTTTGTTTGAAACGTGAAGAAAATAGTAAAAAAATTAAAAAATCTTTACAATTATTATTACATCATTCTTTTTCTATACGTCTTTTTAGATAAAGTCAAAAGATAATTAAAATAATCAATTTTCAAATGAGCCAATTTATTTTTTCAAAGATGCATTAAAATAAAATCTTATTTTATTGTTTAGCTTAGGAATATTTAAAAAAATCGATAAATCGATCTGATTCAAATCACCAATTTGATTTGATTTTTTATTAGTTTCGATTCTAATTTTGATTCTGATTTAAAAAATGATGAAACTAGATCCGATTCTTGATTCTAATGCGACTATGATATATTTGTTTATTTTTAATGTTTTATGTTTAAAATTAAAAATTTTAAAAATGTCTCATTAATATGACCGCTGCAGCCACGTCAGTTGACACATTCTCTTTTCTTAAGCGTGCTGCTATTTGTGATCTTTGATTCTGGGTTAACATTATTCACCATTAACCTAACCCTAGCTAGGGTTTATTCGGTACCTCAATCAAAGCTTCATCTTTTGAAAAAAAACTCTCGGATCCCAACCCTCGAATTTGAATTCTCTCTTTACAGTCGTTTCCTCTACGGCTCAACTGATCGAATCGAATGTAATGGCAAAGAATCTCAAAGATCCACCCAACACTGGCGATTCTAACTCTGCTTCTGCTTCTGGTTCGGGTAAGATTTTCGAAACCCTTTTCGGAGATGTCCCAGAACAGAACACCTCTGTTTCCATCTTCTCCAACCACAATCCCTTCCGAAGAAAACCCATTGATCAACAAAAATCAGGATTAGGGTTTGGTTCGGCTAAAGATGATACAGAGAACTCTACGAATGGTGAATATGAAAACCCTAGTTTTATTGAGGTGAAGAAGAGGAAGAGGAGAGATGAGAAACCCATTTTTGATTCGGGTGAAATCGATGAAGATTTGGGTACCCATTTGGAGATTAAGAAAGCCAAGAAAGGCAAAGGAAAAAAACATGATTTGGGTCCTGAATTGAAGGAAAAAGACGCTAATTTGGGATTTGAATCGGAGGAGGGGGGAAACCATGATATGGGTGTGGAGTTGAATGAGAGAGTTAGTTTGGAGTCAAAGGGGACAGAGAAGAAGAAAAAGAAGAGGAAGAGGGATGAGCTCGAGGCGGTGTATGAAGCGCAGCGATATGGAGTTGTGGCGATGGATGATGAAGGTGGAGAGGGAAAATTGGAAGGGAAAATTGTTGGGGAGAAGAGGAAAAAGATTGATGATTTTGTGGACATGGTGGTTGCCAAGGAAGGTTTTGATGATGAGGATAAACTTTTGAAGACTGTGTTTGTTGGGAATTTACCATTGAAGGTTAAGAAGAAGGCTCTGTTTAAGGAATTTAGCCAATTTGGAGAGGTTGAGTCTGTGAGGATTCGGTCCATTCCTCTATTGGATGTAAGTATGTTTCCAAGATTTATTCCATGGTTTTCATGTAAAGTGCTTCCTGCTCATTTTATACGTGTTAGCCAATTCTAGTTTTAAGTATTGATGATTGTTTTATCAGACCAAAAAACCGAGGAAGGGTGCAATTATCCAGAAGAAAATAAATGATGCTGTTGATAGGTATGCTTATATATCAATTATCAAATGTAGTATTGTCACAAAAAGTTATGATATTTAACGGCATCATCTCATTTTATTTTTGATTCCTGCAATTCGTTGGACATAATGGCGTCGTCTCCTTTTTACCTTTGGGATTCCATTTTGTGTATTAATATGCTCCCATTTATAGTTTTGCCTTCTGTTCTTGAATGAAATTCTCTTACATTGATTCAGACGTCCACTTTTAGCATTTCCCAATATCTGTACTTTTGTTTCATTTAATAAAATGTATGCACATCCTTCAATGTGTGATTTTGATTCTTTACTGATATTGGTTGTTAGAAGTGGTTTCTTTTCATTGATCATATGGCTTCTTCAGTTAACCATCCAACCAACAGACATTTAACTAATAATCTTTAAGGTATCTTTCTCACAAATCATTAATTTGTATAGCTTTAATAAAAGCAGGTTGGTTCCTAAAAAAATCATTAATTACACGAGGCCATGAACATATTAAATTGTAACTATTAGTGTGTTGATTGTTTCATCAGGTTTTGTTTTGTTTTATTTTTTTTTTTCCTGTTGTCGTTATTACACCAATAATAAATTGTTGGGATCTTGCAGTGTTCACGCTTACATTGTCTTCGAAACAGAGCAAGGTGCCCAGGCTTCTTTGGCCCATAATATGGCTGTGGTATGTTGCTCTTTTGACAGTTAATCAACATGATTCTGGGTACTTTTGGATATTTTGCTAGGAGAATGTTTTAGCTGCATTTGTAATGGGTTGTGGATCTAGGTTGGAGGAAATCACATCCGTGTTGACAGGGCATGCCCACCTCGCAAGAAACTAAAGGGAGACAATGCTCCACTCTATGATAACAAGAGGACGGTTTTTGTGGGTAATCTCCCATTTGATGTGAAGGTGAATTGCTCTTCTTTTTCTTATTCTCTCTCTCTCTCTCTGGGTATTTTGCAGAATGCAGGCTGCCTATTTGCTTCTCATGTTGCTTATAATGATCTGCATATTTGCTTTATTATCTCTGCAGGATGAAGAAATTTATCAGTTATTTTCTGGTATCAAGGACCTGGAGTCCACCATTGAAGCCATTCACGTTATCAGAGATTCTGGTACTAGTGCGGGGAAGGGCATTGCTTACGTCTTGTTTAAAACAAGGGTATGATTAGTAGTTTTTAAGGCATATTTTTTTTAACCTTGAATGCATTTAAAGTGATTGAAGGTTCTACTTGCTCTTTCACTTATTTTTATCTAGTTTTACACAATTCTTAGTACCCCAACAATCTGCAGTTCAAACTGAGTGAACCATATGGTGGTCACTTTTCTTCAATAATTGTAAGATTGGGTGATCCTGAAACCTTTATGTTCATTGATTCCATGTTGTTTACTAACAAGACCCTAAATATGTCATGGACTCTGTGCTTTGCTCCAAAAAGTAGCTTGCTTGGTGTGAGGGCCATAGGCTTTGTTTTAGGCTTCCAAAGTAATGTACATCTCTGACAAAGTAATAGATGCTCCACGACTCTAAATTTGTGAAAGAATTTATGACTTGTGTTATTGCTAGAGAACTTTAAGTTCTCATTTCAAGTTTTGTAGCTTTCATCAAACAGCTTTTGTAAATCCTCTATCATTAATCTCTCTTTCTCTCTTTCTTTCTTCCCAGAAGTAGCAATCTCTCACACTCGCTTTTAATGCAATTAGCATAATTTAAGGCCAAGTTTGGCTAAACTAAAAAAGTATACTTATTTCATCTTTTTATCTTTTTTGGGTCACATCAATCAACATCTCCTCTCTACTTTTTCTACACATAATACAAGAAAAGTCAAAAAGTGCACTTATTTAGTCTTCTCAAACTTGGCCTAAGTCTCCACCTTGCCTTTCTAATATCCTATTAAGTTTGTGCTTATCCAAAAAAAAAAAAAAAAAAAGAATAAAATATCTTATTAAAATTATATGTATCTTTTTTTCAATCCTTTTGTATTTAACTTGAGATAAGGATCATCATAAACCTTTTGCTCCATCTCACACTAAAAAAACATTAGCTTTTTCATTTGAAGGCCATTTTTCTTGTTCAATCATTTTATTCGTAAAGTGAACTAAATTTTTACCCTTTGCATTAATTTTCCTACTTTTCTATCTCCTATGCCATACATGTAATACTAGTACTTCTTTACATGTCATACTAGTAATTTACAATCCTTGCATGTTCCTCGTATCAACTGTCCTCGTTAAAAAAGAAATATATTTGTCCAACATTTATTCCACTTTTAAATGATATAAGGTGTTTATTTTTCTTTTTAAGACATGCATTCGCTATTACAAAATTATATGCCATTGCGAACTCTAAGATAGTGCCACTTTCATCATTTTCTCTTTCCAGAACACACTCTTGTAGTCTCTCACATCCCCACCACCTTTCCCTACAGGACCGTCTAGATCTTCTCTTAAAAGAATCTCACCTTGTTATATCTTGTGCTAATCCATCCATATCTATCAAAATTATTGTATAAATATTCAAGTAACCCAACTTGGGAAGTGCTGGAAGAATGTCACCAAGAAGTTGGATAATATGGAGTTATTTGATCAAAAGTTTTCTATATGATGCTGACTGCAAATCTTGTATATGCCCTATGTCAAAGCATTATGATCTAAATTTCATTTATTTTTTGGCATACAGGGTGCCGCAAACTCGGTTGTTAAAAAAGGGAGCTTGAAGCTCCGGGATCGTGAACTAAGGCTGTGTCATGCTAAACCAAACCTCACACCATCTAAGAGGAAAAACCCATCACCCAGAGATATAAATGGTTCTCCAACCAAGAAGTTAGCAGTGGATTTAAGGACTCCAACAAAGGCTGCTAGCTCTTACCAGGGTCTGCGGGCAAGTAAATCGGGCGTCCAAAAGAAGGTCCATGCAAAAGTCATTGAGCCAGTAAAATTACAATTCAGGACACAGAAAGGTGAGAAGTTGAAAGAGCGAACAAGAAAAAGACCAGCAGTGGCTGCTAGAAGGGCAAATGCAATGAATGGTGGTGGTGATGCTTCAAAACAAGTTGGGAAAAAACGCAAGCTGGAATGCCAGACTCCAGGGAGTGCCCACCCGAGTAAGAAAATCAGGAAATTCAGATAAGATTACGTGCAATAAAGGCCTTTAGTAAGGACATGACTTGTATAAACTTGTAAATGTTATGCTGAAAGGATTAGGTATCAGTTTGTATTATATTTTATACAGATATGCTAATTTGTCTATTTACTAGACCAAAATAAATTAAAAAAAGGAAAAAAGATGGATGATTTGTTTCTGCTTGGTTGTCATGAAGCCATTTCATTTAGCAATATGCCTGAATGTGATATGCAGAATGGTTCTCCCTTTCTCTTTTTTTTTTTTGTCCTCTCTTCTTTTTCTCTAATCAGAGATTGTAACAGTTGTGTTGTATACTCACCTGCTATGTTAACTTTTATATTTTAGATCTCTTTTTGGCAATATATATATGTATATTGTGTTATGATCTGAAATATGAGAGTTGTGTTTTGAAAAGAGTTTTGAATTGTATTTTGAGTTTTGGGTTTTGAGTTGTATTTTGAAATTTTTTGGGTTTATTTTTTTAAATATTTAAAAAATTTCTTTATTTTAGTTTTTTAGGATAACTATTTTTTATTTTAAATATATATTTATTTTAATGTGCGCTGTGCTACATGTGTATGTTGTATTTTTTTTTTAAATATTTGAAATATTTAAAAATTTAAAATGAGTCGTATTTTTTTTATTTTAAATATATAATTTTTATTTTAAATATTTTATTCTATTTTTATTTTTTTAATATTTTAAATAATTTTTACTTTTTTATTTTATTTTTAATTTTAAAAATTTTGGATCCCCTATGTATATCTAAATCATTACAAATTATTTGGCTAATACTTAAAAAAATAACAAAATTTTTCTTTTGAAAAAATTAAGAAAAATAAAAAAAAATTTCTTCCAAAATAGAACAAAATAAAAAATAAAAAATAGAGTTTCAAAATATAAAATATAAAATATAAAAAATTTCAAAATACAAAATAGAGTTATGAAAATATAAAATTTCAAAATATAAACAAAATAAAAATTTCAAAAAAATATAAAATAAAAAATGATTTTAAAGAACCAAAAAAAAAAATTTTTTTTGATTTCTTTTTTTAAATTTTTAAAATAGTTTAGCTATGAGTTTTGAAAATAATTTTTGAATTGAGTTTTGAATTGTATATTTTATTAAGAGTATTAAATTTTTTTTATTGGAATTACGATTTTAAAACTAAACCAAACACAACTTTAGATTGTTCTGGCATAAGTTGTCTAGCCACTGTCCTCTTTTTGGATTAAGCTTCTCTCTAGTTGACTGGACGTCTTGTTTAGAATTCTATGATTTCAATCCGAGATTATGATGAAACAGCCTTATTTTTGCGGTTAAGTCTAACCCTAAGGATAAGGGCTATCTTAATTGAAGAGACATTGTAATGCAAATGAGTTATGACTACTCTGTATTTCTAGAATGACTCTCGTTGTTGGCACACAAATCATATTGAAGTGTTTACATCTGAATTTCTCAACAATGATGAAATGTTAAACATTGAAGATTGTCACAGACCCCATCCAAAATGGTATTGACATTTTTTTCCTTCCCATCCTACTAAAACACAATGAAGAGAATCCATTCGAGACCCAACACCTTCTCTGAACCACCTCCAATTGCTGCAGCTTCAGCAGTGATGAATCTATAGCTGAATTAGAGCTACAAATTGTACTTATTCGATGCTAATCTGTACAGTACAGAAACGTAGTGATACACAACCAGTTTGCCTGGAGAGATCAGGGAGACCATGTTAACCCAGTGTGTTTCAGCTGAATAACTGCTATGATTTGTTCTTGCTCATCAGTGTAGGGGTAATTGATACAATCCCAATAAGGAACAGGGTGGCTATTGAATGGAAGTCATAAAGGTCACCGATCGATCGCAACTCCCCCAGAGCTATTCCAGCCTGCAAACGAAGTAACGTAAATACTCAGATAAATGGATATAATTCAAAGAAAAATGTATAAAATAAAAGAATGAATAATTTGTTGTTTCTTCTTAGTTTGAATCTAAGAATTGACCTTTTCCATTGCTTTGCATTGTTTGAAGCAGTTTACTCGGTTGCTTATAGCTAATCAGGTAAAACTAGCTCATATAAGTCCAAATTTTTTGATGTTTGAAAAGTTGGAAGATGATACTTTTAACTTTACTTTTTAATTATCAACTTTCAGCTTCACCAAACAAGCCTTGTATGTGCGCATGCATATTGATCTAATCTCTGTTAGATTAAACTTGGATTGATTCTAGGCAACAAGGTATTCCTTAATCTTGTAGTCACAGTTAAATTTTTTCCCCAAAATAAGCGTATTGAAATCTAAAATGCCAAAGAGATATGAAATCAAAATGGCCCAAAAAAAAAAAAAAAAAAAGTACCCGGACTGTGACATAAGCAGCAGGAATGAGCCCAATGAAGGTTGCCAGGAAGAAAATATGGTAAGGCACATCAACTATCGGTGAAGCCACATTGATGAATGTATTTGGCAAGGTCGGGGTCACTCTTAGGAAAAGCATATAGTTCAGCAGCCGTGCTCTCCTTTTAGCCACCTGGATTAACAGAGAAATATCTAACTTCAATACTTAATTTTGACACGAGCCAAGATGAGTATAGGGATGATTTGGAGTTCACCTGTGCTTGGAAGAATACAAGCTTGTCGGGCCACAGAGAGAAGACTAGGGGCCGGCCGATCAACTTGGACAGGAAATAACAGGAAGAAGCACCGGCAGTGGCATTGAACACGACCAGTGCAACACCTTTAAAGACACCAAAAAGGGCTCCGGCGAGCAATGACATGAAAACAGTCCCTGGAATCATAAAAGTCTGCATGAAAATGTAGACCATGCAGTACCCCATGAGGACTTGTATAGTGTAGTCACTTGTGTAGCTCTCCAGGTGATCTCTACAGGGAACATCCATAGAAATATTAAAAAATATTTTTCTGAATCGCCATTTGCGATCTCTCTCAACGAACTTGATCAAGCACATCAAGCAGAGAAGCACAAGTAATATGTCAGATAAAGTAGGAACCAAGGAGGAAAATTACAATCCAGTATAAAAAAAAATCCAAAGAAAAGCATAACAAAAATATGGAGATAAGTATGCCGAGGAATTAATGAAATTATGTCAGTAGCTTCTTGGACGCACGAATTATGTCCTATCAACAGGACAGCACAATACGTTGGTTCAGCGCTAGTATCTATACATTACTATCAACAAAAGGTTAAAGGATTTCATACCTAGCAGAATTTGATGTTTGGTGAAACAGAAAAAGAAAACAAGAAGCACAAGGCTAATAAATCAGATGTCATGATCATCTCAGCCACAAAATCGAGATATTGCATCACCATCTATGAAATGAATGTTAAACTCACAACATTTTCAATTGAAGAGTAGTGCAGCAATGGATATGTAATACTATGACCATAAAAAACACATAACAAGCTACAATGCAGTTTAGTGCTTCACATGGATGGGCAAAAGGGCAAAAAAAAATTTGATTTTAAAAAAAAAAACAGCAATGATTCAGACCACTAATTTTGGTGCTCTAATGGAGCACTAATGACATGGCAATGAATAAAATAAAATAAAATAAAAACAAACCAAGACCAAAACATCACATCACTGTGGGTGGAACCCACTGTCAACTCATTAGAGCTACCTTTAGAGCTCAAAATTTAGAGCTCCAAAGCATTTTTCAAAAAAAAAACATATATCATATATGACAATGTAAACATGTAAAAATACAAGTCATATTTCCTTGGACAAGTCAAGGTTCGAGTTTAGTGCTTCAGGCGGATGTATCTACAGTATTATACCAAGAATATATAGAAACGGATAAAGATTGGTAGCTCGAAATTGCCTTGGCTCGAACGGCTCGACAGCCCAAAACGACGTCGTTTTGGGCTGTATTTTTTTTATTTTTTATTTTTTCTTCTTCTTCTTCGTCATTTTGGGCTGAAACCAGAGGGAGAGGAGAGGGAGAGGGAGAGGGAGAGAGAGAGAGAGAGAGAGAGAGAGGAGGCAGCCCTGCCCGCCGTCGTCGTGTCGCAGCCCTCTGTCCGTCCGTCGCAGCCCTCCGCCCCTCGTCGGCTCTGCCCCGATCGCGTCGCCTCCGTCGCCTCCGCCGCCTCCATTTTTTAGGCCCCCTCCAGTCCCCTCCTCCCTCCTCCCCTCCTCTCCTCTCCTCTCCTCTCCCCTCCCCTCCTTCCTCCTCCCCCTCCATTTCTGCGTCTGAAAAAAAAAAAAAAAACAAAACAAAACAAAAAAAAACAAAAACGACATTCGGGGCATTCGAGCTACGTAGCTTTCGAGCTACGTAGCAAGACCCATATAGAAACCCCCGAATAATGTATAGCACAAATCATAAAAGCACCAGTTTTTTGAAGAAATTTTCGGATGAAAAACAAACTCACACAACTCAAATTGCAAATTTATTCACTATTTCACAAATAGCACAAAAACTGAACATATTAGGATGATGATGTAATCCAATTCCATATCTCCCAATCTAAAAAAATTGCATAATCAATCTTTAAAACAATCCATCATCAATCAACAACAATCTTATTGGAACTATTATTTTTGCTTGTGCAACTCCTCCTACCCCCCATCCCAAAATATAAATAAACAAATAAAAATGTTACACATACATACACATACATGTAATTGACATTATTAGTCTGTTTGTTTGTATAGAAAATAAAATAGATCAGCGGAAAATCTGTCTACAAAGTCAGTTTTTTTTTTTTAATCTAAAAAAAGAAAAAGAAAAAAAAAGAAATGGAAGCAAACGAAAGATGTTGTTAAGTACCTGAGGATTTGGAGATCTTGGAGAGTACGGGGAAGCTTGAGGAAGCTGTAATCAGATGCGGGCATCGTAAGATAGACCCCAAGAAGCCCTACCACGAAGATCAATACGACGCCGCAAGCCACCGTTACCTCCCAAAACGTCAATGGAAACTTGGCCCCCGCCGACGATGATGAATTTGATTTATTTGCATCAGTGCCATTGCAATCCGTATTGCACTCTCTCTCCTCCATTCTCACAATCAACAATCCCAAAATTCAATTCACAGACAGACAAAACAATTTTCTTAGTTTTTCTTTTCTTTTCTTTTCTTTTTTTTCTTTTTTCTTTTTGCTTTTTGCGTGAGAAGGATTGAATGTTGTTCTTCTTCCTTGCTTTTGGGACACTCCTCTCTCTCTCTTTCTTTCTTTCTTTCTTTTTCGCTTTGTCTGTTCGTCTTCGTCTCCACGACTCTCTACGTGTTAATTATCTGTTTCAATTTGTGGGGAGGGAGATAGAGAGACGGGGATTCGTAGGTTCGCAACAAAAAAATCCAAAAAAGTTTTTTATTTTTAAAAATGAAATATTATTATTGTCTGAACAACCAGTGTCATCGGTTGTCGGTCATCTGTAGTCGTTGGAGGATATTTTTCCACGCAGATCATATTTTCTCCGGTCTAAAATAGGATTAAAACGTGTTATTAGATTTTTATAGGCTTATTATGAAGTTTATATTGATAATTTAAATCGTTTAATGCAGAAAAATCATCAAATATTTTATTTTTTTAAAGAATTATGTTGATCGGATATCGATAATCACTTGATTAAATTAAATTTATATCAACGATAAGTATAATTTTAAAAATAAATTATTTATACAATTACGACATGATTCAACGACTATTAATATTTGATTAATATAATTTTTTTAAAAAATAAAATAATTAACGAAATTTACATATTAAACCGTTTAAATTATTAATGTTAATTTTGTGATAAGTCCACCAAAACCCAACAGCACCTCCGATTGGAAAAGCCAACTGGAGAGTATCCCTTCCCTTCTTGTTCTACCTCATTTTTTATTTATTTATAATCAATTGGCATATGTAAATTTGTTTAAGATGAAAATAAATTTGTTGACCCATACGCAATATTTTGATTTAAAATGAGTTTGCAAATTTAAATATAAATTTGAGAGAATTACAATAGATTTTATTTTGATAATGGGAATTATTTATTTTGTAATATATTATATTATTCATAAAAAAATATTTAAATAAAATAATCAAATTATTTTAAAAATAAATAAATAATTTGTTTTCAAAAATATATTTGTTATTTATTTTTAAATATAAATGCATAAAATGAAGGAAAAACTACGCTTCAATGGTTTTTTTTTAATTATTTATTAATTAATAAAAAAGTTTATCACTTCACACTTTAATATTTGTAAAGTTTATTATTAATTTGTAAATATTTTTTTACATACACATTGATATGAAATTTTTCTTAAAATAAAATATTACAATTAATTTAATTTTCTTTATATCTTATAAAATAAATTATTAAAATAAATTAAAAATAGAAAGTGAAAGGTGGGGACACGTGAGAACGTGAACGACGGGCAGGGCTAGTGGCTGACACGAAAATCATTAGCGTACAACAATTTACGCACATGCTCCTCCCCCACTCAACTCGCTTTTTATTTTATTTTTTTAAAGAGAATAAAAAACCTGTTATTTTGTTTTTGGATTAGGCTTCTCTCTAATCCGTCATTGAATTAGAGAGTATTATTAGATTCATAGAGGTAGATTATAGATCTTATTTTAATAATTAGAAATATTTAATGTATAAAATTTATAGAATAATATATATCTATAAAAAATTAAGTTAATTGAATATCGATGGCTATCTCATCGGATCAGATTTCTGTCAATTATTTATTTTTCACCGTCTATTTTTTTATACAAAACTGATTTAATCACGTAATCACGTAACTATCGATATCCGATCAACGTGATTGTTTATAGACATATAATACTCGACGATTTTTACACATCCAACGATTCAGATTATCGAAACGGGGACCCGTGATGAGCTTCCACGGGTCCCATAGTATCCTCCAATGGAGGAAAACCCGCCTTTCTTTTTTCTTTTCTTTTTTTTAGCTCAGTAATAATATTATAAATTCAAACTTAATTATTTAAAACTATTATTTTGTTATTTAAATTTATTTTATACATAGATTTCACACTACTTAAATTTAATTTTTACCATATAACTCTATTAGGGATAAATTTTAAATTTATACATTTGTGTCATAGAGTTATTCTTAGCTGAGAAACACCGGAGGAGGTTGTTCAGCTTGAGTTTGGATTCTCCACATTCACATATTATAATATGAAAGAATTTTTCGGATTTGTAAAATTATTATAAGTCTTATTTTAAAAACTTAAAAGTTTCATTTTATAGGACCTTCGAAGTATATCTTTTATAACAAAAATTGATTCGATTTAATAATCGTAATATTTTTATTTTTATCTCACTTGATTTTAAAAAAAATAGACGACAACTATATTTTTAAAAATAGACCATCAACTTTTAGAAACAAACATGATAAAATGAAAAAAAATTATGATTATTGAATCGACATAATTTTTTTCATAGATAATATATATTGAGGGTTCTACAAAATGAACGGTTCAGATTATCAAAAACAGACTTGTGATGGCTTCACTTAATCCTTAAATTTTCTCATATTGAGACTAGCCTATCACCCGTGCTATGCACGGGATAATTATAGATGTTTATATTTGTTTTAGATTTTTTTTAATATATAAATTATGTTTTTTAAGATTTTTTTCTTATCACTGACCATAGTGTATGGGGGAAGTTGAAAAGGGTACTGTAGTAACTATAGACGAATTGTATTTATAATTATTTGTATAAGGGGATTTTAAATGCTGATTAGGGGATTTTGACCAAATCAATAACTGCAGGCATTAGGGGTGGGCGCGGGTCGGTTGCGGCCATGAAACCTCCAATCCGTCATCCGTCCACCAGATTAGCTGATTGGAAAAAATCAATCCGCATTCGTCCGCCAATCTGGCGGATGTGGATTGAGCAGATTGGCGGTTTGGCGGATGGATGCGAATTGGTTTGGCAGTTTAAAATTTTATAAATTTTCAACATAATTCAACTTGCGCACTTCCTCAAAAAAAGAAGAAGAAAGTATCACGGTCAATGACTTAAAAAAATATTACAATCACTGTATGCCTCATCCAAGTAAGAAAGTTTGAAACTTTAGAATATCACAATCACTGCATGCCTCATCCACATAAAGTATTACAATTTGTGGTTATTAAAATATAAAAATAATTCAAACCACCAAAACCATGAATAGAGCAGTAGTAGAGATTGTATGTCTCTGTATTGTTACATTTATATCTGTTTTTGAAAACAAAAATCAACCAGCATATATCATATTTTCTATTTATTATTTTTAGAGATAGATTTAAAAACCAAAAAATAAAGATAAATAATACGTTTATTTTTTTCAATTCAAAAAAGATATTCAAGTTAAAAACTTTTTTTCAACAAAATACTTAAACTCTTTTTTAATTGAAAACACAAACAGAATATTTAAACAAATTGAAAACACAAAGTCTTATAAATTATTAGGGGTGCTCGCGGTTTGGCGGTTTGGTTGCGGCCAAAGGAATCTCAAATCCGCCAATCCGTCCGCTAGATTGGCGGATTGGAGAAAATCAATCCGCAACTGTCTGTTCGTCATCACGCATCCGTCCAAAATGCGGCGGATCGGTTCGGTTTCGGTCGGTTTTGGCGGATCGGTATATCCGCTGCTCACCCCTAGCAGGCATGTGGAAAGATATGTGGATTGAAAAAAGTTAATAAATGCTAATCAGGGGATTTTGACCAAATCAATAAATGCTGACTTTTTTTTAAATAAAAAATTTTAAAATTTCAAATTGGGATATTAAAGCTTCCATAGACCTTGGGGGTTAAAAACCTCATTTTACTTAATATATAGTATAGATGTGAATATAAAAGAAACTTAACCCGTTGAGGTTTGCTTGTTTGTTTCGTTTGAAGTTTGAGGAAAAAAAAATTTCATATCAAAATTAAATTTTTGATTTTATAAAATGAAACCAATTACATATTTATTGATTTAATAGAAATGAAATATTTATAACAAATTTTATAACAAATTAATAGATAGCATATTTTGAAAAAAGTTTGTTAATTATTTTTCGAATAAATGTAGTTTAATTGAGCAATTCTTGATGTTCAATCAAACTAATTTTTAATATGCATGTATAATTTATATAGATAATTTTATAAAATAAATAATTAAATTATCATGATAGACCAAAAATGGATCTATAGTGAATTAGACCAATTCAATTAGACAACCCAATAAGAGAGAATCCACATGCACATTGGGTCTTATTTAATTGGGCCTTCAACATCTTCTTATTACAATAAATGGGTCTTCCCTTGCTAATCAACCACCATCAAAATTAAAAGTAACCAAAATCAAAATTAAAAGTAGCCCAAATTTCATCACCAGCTACTTGTCAAATAAATTAAAAATAAAAAAAAACAATAATGCAAAGCAGCTGATGGCAACTAATGAAATGATTAGTTGCTACCAATTTTTTTTTTCTCTTTGTAAAGCGGTTTAGGCTTCGTTTGTAATAAATTAAAAAAAAAAAGTTAAAAAGTTAAAAAAATTAAAAAATTAAAAAATTTATACTATTCAAGAGTAACTTGTACTAGAGTAAAATTATTATTTTATCATTTGAATTCAACTATTCAAAAAGTTAAAAAGTCAAAAGGATAAAATGATCATTTTGATTTTACTATAATATTTTATTACACATCTTTTCGTAAAAATTCAAAAAATTATTCCAAACATACATTATTTTTTTCTTAATTTTTTTAACTAAAAAGTCGAAAAGTACACTTATATAACACATCATAAATAACTACTTATCTTGATGTTTAAATTATAAGGCACACCAATTTAATATTTAAGTATCCTCTTAATAATCACTTAAATAATTGCTCGAGATCAGTTGCTACCAACTTAATAGTTGAAAATTATAACCCAACTACCAAAAAAAAAAAAAAACCAAAAAAAAAAAAAAAAGGAAAATTATTTGGGCTGAAGTAAAAATATATCTAAATGTGCTCTCTCTTTTTTCAAGGCAACGAAGTTTTGTTTTCCACTTAGGCGCCATTTTTCAAAAGCATTTTACTCATTTTCTGTTATTTGATTGAAAAAAAGTATGCAAAATATTTTTTAAGAAATATATTTTTGCAATATTTTTTTAAAAAATGACTTACTTTTAAAAATTTTATAAGTTAACTTTTACAAAGTTAACTCTCATTCACTACTTTTTCAACATATTTAGCTTATGTTTATGAAGTTGGATTTAAGGATTTTTTAGCTAAAATAGTCACAAAAAATAAAATAGATTTTTTAGTCCAATAAAACAAAATATTACATCTAAACTATAATTATTACATTCTTTCTCTCACAAAAAAGTCAAAAAAAAAACAAAAGTTCCTCCTAAACTAGGTTTTTTAACCATAGAATAGCTAAAAAAGCTAAAAAGTCAACCCACTTCCCCAACGAAGCCTTAGCATTTTCAAATAAAAATTCACTAAAAAATCATAAATGACACTTTATTGAATTAAAATTTCTCTTTTAGTCAATAAAATATTTTTATTTTAACTATCAATTAAATGCCGAAAAATAAAAGTAAGAATATTTTTCCTATGTAAAATTATTTTACAAAAAATATATATTTTTTTATATAAAATATTTTATAGCAAAATAAACGGAGGCTTAAGAAAAAACAGAAAACATAATAACGCTGAACACGTGTCCATACGACATGTAAGCACAAGTTGAGTAACTTTTAACCTTTTTTAAACTGATAATAAAATTTTAATTTTTTAATTTTATTTAAGCCTCATTTGGGACGGCTTAAAAGTCTTTTTTTTTTTTTATTAAAAAAATTAAAAAGTTAGTTTGTCATTAATTAGAAAAGTTAAATGTCATATCAAATTTTATCATTTAATTTTTGAAGGATAAAAGTGCATTTTTCTAAATATAAAATTACATATTTGGACAATCCACACTATAGAGGTTTTAGATTTTTTCTCATTCTAGAACAAATCACATATTAAGAATATGAACGTAACACTCCAATATAACATTCTAATAATGTAACACTTCAATGTAATATACTAAAAAATTCCTTAATGTATTTTTTCCAAATGAAACAATGTAACACTCTGAACTTTTCCCAAATGTAATACTCAGATATAACACACAAAAAAACTCTTTAGCGTACTTTTTTCAAACGTAACACTTTAATCAATATAATCTCAAACGTTACATTTTAATGTAATACACATAAAAATATTAAAAAACTACCTAGTGTACTTTATCTAAACGTAACACTAACAGTTTGAACTTATACATTTATCCAAAACTTACTTAGGAATTTTTGTACTATTTTTGGAATGGTTTGAAGAATCCCACAACCTTTTAGAATGATTTGAAGAATCTTACATCCTTTTTTTGAGTGTTACATTGGAATATTACATTTAAAAAAAGTAAACTAAGAAATTTTTTTGTATGTTACATTAAAGTACTACACGAAGGAGTTTTTTTAAAAAAAAATTTTAGTGTTACATTAGAATGTTATGTTTAGAAAAAGTATAATAATGAGTTTTTTTGGGAGTGTTACGAGTGTTATATTTGGAAAAAGTATAATAAGAAGTTTTTTTTGGAAGTGTTACGAGTGTTATATTAGAGTATTACAGATTGAAATTATACATTTGCTCAAACCTTACAAAGGATTTTTTGTACTCATTTTGAAATATTTGAACAATCCCACATCCTTTTGTAATGTTGAAAAATTCCATATCTCAAGTCATTCCAAAAAAAAAATATTCTTATATAAAAATTCATGCCAAATTTGATTATCATAGGTTATATATCTTATTTTTCTAATACCAAAAAAATAAAAATAAAAATGATAATAGAAATAACGGCATAACCGTATATTCAATTTTTAAATAATATATTAAATCTACTTTTTTAAAATTAATTGAACTAATTGATTTATAAGAAAACTCTTGAGACTAATCGGATTACCATTCCTCCATATGGGATTTTTATGTAAATTTTCCAAGTTAAAAAGTGACCCCAAAAAAAAAAAAAAAAATCAATTCTAAATGAGGATTTGAATAAAAAGAAACTAGTTTTTTTAACTCACCCCAGACGGAAATAATTGACAAATAAAATTCAAAATATTAAAAAAATCATTAAAAATAAAAAAAATACAAATCAAAAACTGAAAATTTATTTTTAAGAACTTAGGCCAAGTTTGGCATATATCAAAAAAGTCAAAAAGTCACTCAAAAAGTTAACACTATTCACCAAAAGTCAACAATTACGGCTGCACAACTCTCAATACTAATTTTTTCCTATAAATCAATTTTTACAATTTTTTATTACACATTTTTCCATAAAAAGTTAAAAAGTTAACCCAAACATTCATATTTTCTTCCTTAATTTTTTAGTTCAAAAAGATAAAAAGTGTACTTATTTAAGACACCCCAAATAACCCCCGAAAACAAAACGAGAGTAATATGTTACTTGACTCAATTTCTTGAACATTTTTAATGTGGTGAATTGCACTAGGCAGAAAAAATTGGAGTAATTAAGCAAAAGCTTAATGCACTAGCAAAAGGACTTTTCTTATAGGTAAAATTTTTTTGAGTAAATTATTCACAAGTTCTTTTTGAAAAGTGTGTATTTTATTTAATTTTAAAACTTTTTAGATAGACATAAAAGTCCTATACTTATTTATCTTCTCATCTTTTTTTACACCTTACTTCTTCTATGTATCTCTCTTTTTCTGATATTAGCTATGACCATGATCATGACTACGCCCATGCCTTCATTTTTTTCTTTCTCTTTCTAATCTACAGTCACCAGCGACCAACGATTACTATTGATTGGGGTTTATAGGAGACCATCGAGTACCAACTCCTTACTTCGTGCTCACCGACGACGAAAGAGATGAGTTTTTGACGAAGAAGATGAGTAGATCTACTCAGATCTGATGTACATCAGATCTTAGTAGATCTATGTTAGATCTGGCTAGATCTAAACAAAAAATAGTTGTCGGAGTATAAGCATCTCTCTATATCGGTCTCTTTCTTTTGATCTCTCAATTTTAATATTTTTTTTTATACTATACACTTTTATTTTCCTATTATAATAGAGAAAATTTTCAAGTTTTGAACAAATTGTTTTCGAATTTTAATTACTGGCAGTAAAAATTGTAAAATTTTACAGTTTCAATTTTTTTGATGCTAAATTGAATCATTCTTTAGAACTATAAAATTTTACAATTTCATAACTTTCTATAGAACTATAAAATTTTACAGTTTCATAACATGTTTTTCAATTTGATTAATAAGGATAAATACTTAATAAATCATACTTTGAAACTGTAACATTTTACAGTTTCAAAACTTACTTTTTAGTTTGATCGATATTAGAAATTATTTGCTTAAATCCTACAAAAATTGAAAATAAAAAATATATTTTTTTCATTATTACTATTTGTTGTTCTTAGGTTTTTTTTATTTCCTTCTTTTAGTTTTGATGGTACAGTTCGTTCACAGGGGATGGACTGGACTGATCCAAGCTCCTCAAGCCCACGTCCGAGCGATGAAGCCCACTGGAAGACCTGCAAACAAGTTCAATCGGGGAACAGGGTAGTCCTCCAGTGAACCCTCCGGCGTGTAAATTAGAAGTGGAAGTAGTGGATACAGATAGAGAGAGAGAGAGTTAGAGGAATAGAAAAATGCTTAACCTTCTTCTTGCCTTCCATGCTTACTTATGTTCCTTGGTAATCATTTCACTGTCTCTTCCAACCTGCCTCCCTCGCCGAAAGCCTGTGGTGTAGCCTACCTTGTTCAGGGTAAGGGGCGCTGTTCCGACGGGAAGGTGTTGTCGTAATAAATGCTGTGATGGGCCGCATTAATGGTGATGTATTGTGGCAATAACTTTGCAGATCTTTGTCTGCTGACGTGGCCTGTTCTGCGCCTGCCATGTGTCCGAGTATCATTGGCCTTCCCTACTCAGTTGGCCTCCAGCTGTCCTGGGTTTTACTAACCGGGTTATGCAATGGGGTCTAAATGGTGGGCTTGGGTTTGTTCACTGTGGGCTGTGGTCCTTGTGGGCCTATCCGGGCGTATCCATGTCAGTAGTCCCCCATTCCCGAGTGCAGCTTCAGTCCAACGAAGGGAATAGCAACGAGGAAGATGAGTCCGACCGGCAGGGAGAGGCCGACCGGAAGCGTTCGACCGTGAGGGTGGCCAAGCGGGAGAGGCTGACCGTGAGGAGTGCCGGCCACGAAGGTGGCCGAGTGGAAGAGGCCGACCGTGAGGGTGGCCGAGCGGAGGGGCCGACCGTGGGGAGTGCGACCACGAAGGTGGCCGAACGGAGGAGGCCGACCGCGAGGGTGGCCGAGCGAGAGAGGCCGACCATGAGGAGTGCCGACCACGAAGGTGGCCGAGTGGAAGAGGCCGACCGTGAGGGTGGTCGAGCGGAGGGGGGCCGACCGTGAGGAGTGCCGACCACGAAGGTGGCCGAACGGAGGAGGCCGACCGCGAGGGTGGCCGAGCGGGAGAGACCGACCATGAGGAGTGCCGACCACGAAGGTGGCCGAGTGGAAGAGGCCGACCGTGAGGGTGGCCGAGCGGAGGGGGTCGACCGTGGGGAGTGCCGACCACGAAGGTGGCCGAGCGGAGGGGCACGGGGCTCGAAAGGCGGCGTGTCACGTGGTGATTTGAAGCGGAAAAGACAAGGTAAGGGGAGGAGTCAGTGCATCGTGACCAGACACGTTGCAGGATCGTGGGGGGAGGTGAGGCGTTGGAGTAAAAACGAAACGATAGGTCATTTTGGTGTTGAAAAGACAGTTTTGGCGGATGATTTGAAAAGTTTTCAAACTGGCGAACATTAATTGGGATCCTTGGAATACGGGCAAACTGTGGGCCTTTGGTATCATACGATTTACCTACTTCTTTACAGAAACTCAAAATATCCCTAGTGTTAATTCCTTCGTTGCTCACGATACACCTTTGCAACATTTCTGCAATTTCCTGGGACCTGCATCAGAAGCGATTCGTAGACACAGCTTGGAAATGGCCCAAGAGGAAGCTGCGAGTGTGAGGGTAGATCCACTTGGGGAGGATGATGGCGAGGAGTTGGCGCAGCAGTATAGAATGGAAAGGGCGGGGGTAACTGCTATCACGGTTGCGGAGCCAATCAGCCAGGCAGAACCGGAGCACTGGCACACAAAGGCAGATAAATCAATGGTTACTATGGCTAATTTGGAGGCCATTCGCGGAAAATATCAGATTCCGATGGAGGTGGTGTTATCGCTGCCAACATCAACGGAGAGGCCGTCCGACGCCAGGCCAGGAGAGTTTTCCCTTTATGAGGAGGCGTTGAAAGGTGGATTGAGGTTGCCACTGCCCCAAGTGGTAGTGGACGTACTTAATCGTTTGGAGGTGGCACCGGGCCAACTGATGCCTAATGCATGGAGGATCCTGCTGGCGTGTGCAAGCTCATGGCCGAAGGCGAATGGGGGGGAGGCCATGACAGTTGATGAATTTTTCGCCTGCTATAAAGCCTCGGGGCAACAAGAAACGTGGGTCACCTTGCAGGCAATGATGGGGAAGGGGTTGGTGGCGAGTCTGCCGACATCAATCAAAGGCTGGCGACCACGGTGGTTTTACGTGTCTGCCAATGGGGGGTTTGGGGTGCGCACCATCTGGAAGGTGCCCACCAGGTCAATGGAGGCAAGACTAGGGGCGGCGGCAGAGGAGAGGGTGAAAAGGGTGAAGGCATGGAGGGAGAGAGAGAAGGCTAAATGGGATGAGCTTGTGCAGCCGTCCGCGCTGTTTGAGGCAGGGTTGGGTCCGCGACTGATCGGTGGGGACCTCGACCGGGCGAAGTTAGAAGCGAGGAGAGAAGCTCAGGAGGTAGAGGATCAAGCTATCCTTGCCAGAGCTACAAAGTTGAAAAAGGCGCAGGAAGGCCGACCGGCTCAACCGATCGCGCGGGAGAGGATCCGACCGCGCCCAAGGCCGTTGGGGGGGAAGGACTTAAGCAGTTTTGAGCCACGGCCGCCCCCAGTGGACCCTTTGAAAGAACAGGCCAGAAAGGAGGGGGAGGCTCTGAAAAGGAAGAAGGAGAAGAAGAGTGTCCCAGAGGGGGCTGCAGGTAAAGCTGGGCCCAAAAAAGCTAAGGTCGCCCCAGCTGGGGTGGAGGCCACTGTGGCCAAAGATACCCCAGAGGCGATGGTAGTCAGCCCAATAGTGGAGGTTGTGGAGGGGGCCCCCGCAGTGCAAGTAGGAGTGGGGTTGGGTGGGACTGAGCCAAGTAGGAGGGAGCAGATCCAAAAGAGCCCTGCACCCCAGGAAAGAGGAGTCGGTCTGGGTGCAGCAATTTACCACGCGCGGGCTGTGGCTGGAAGGCTGGAGGGAGAAGAAGGCCCAGCCAGGGCGAGGGCAGACGGCCTAGTGAAGATTGTGGAGGAGACTGCCCTGCGCTCGGCATCCGGGTTCAATGAGGCCGACCTGCTGAGGGGGTTATACTCCGCTCAAATGGAAGTAACCACCTTGGCAGGGGCCCTTCTGAGAAAAGCGGGGGCAGCCAAACTCAAAGCGGAAGAGGCGAAGTCGCAGTTGGCCAAGTTGACGAAGGAGAGTGCCGACTGGAAGATTGCCCACACTGAGCTGCGAGCAGTCAAGTCGGAGCTGGAGGACGCACGCCGCCAGGTTGTGTCGCTCGAGTTCCGACTTACTGGCGAGCAGCGGAAGTTGGAGGAGGCCCAGAAGGCTTGCGCCATTGCTGTCGAGTGGTATGAGGAGGCCATGAGCAATAATGAGGAGCTCGTCAGGCAAAAGGACGAGGCGGATGCTAAGATTGATGCTCTGCAAGAGGAGCTGGAGGGCGAACGTGCCAGGGGGGTGGAGCAGAGGGAGAGCCTACATAAGGAGCTGCAGGCAGAGAGGGGTAAGGCGACCATGGAAAGGGAGGCTCTGCAGAAGGAGTTCGAAGCAGAGAGGGCGAGGGCAGCCGCTGAAATGGAAGCGCTGCGTAAAGAGTTAGAGGCGGAAAAATCCAAGGCAGCCTCTGAGAAGGAGAGCCTACAAAAAGAGCTGGACGAGGAAAAGGCGAAGGCGGCCTCGGAGAGGGCGGCCTATCCTGATCTTTACGTTGCGGCAGTGACGCAATTCAAAGGGTCTCCTGAGTTTCAGATGGCAGTGGATGCCGCCGTCGCAAGTAGCCTAGCTGAGGTGGAGTCTGGGGGGGCTGGCCCATCAAGGACGACTGCTGGGGGGAGAAGTGAGTCTGAAGTCATTGCGAGCTTCCAGCAGTCAGATTTCTATAAGCACGAAATGGCTGAGTACTGGGACAGCGGGTGGAAGATGTTCAGACGTAGAGCTGAGGAGCTGTTCCCAGAACTTGACTTTAGTAGTGTGACGATTGAAGAGGATGATGTGGCTCAGACCCCCCTGGATGAAGGAATTGAAGAAGCAGATCTTGTCTCCAGTGAGGAAGAGGAGTGAATTGGAGATATGTGTTTTTGTTTTTTTTTTGTTTTTTGATGTAATGAACTTGTGTACACTTTTCTGTGAATAAATAAAGTTGCATTTGTTTCTATCAGTTGATTGTGTTTGTTTGTGTATAAGTTAGTGAACTATATTTGGGAACTTCTCCATACAGAGGTGTAACAAGAATTTAACGTTGAGGAAAACTAAAAGCTTGGTTAGGCATAGTGAAACTGAACCTGTACAAAAACTTTAACGCAGAGTAGGATTGGATTAAGTAACAATTTAATGCGGAGGTAAAGTGAAGTACTTCTTAGTGGAGAATAAAACTGGACTTGGAAAAATCTTCAATACAGAGTAAAGTAAAAGAACTCCTGGGCGCGCAATGTAGGCTAAACTGGGACTTGTATAAAAATTGAATGGATGAGAGTGACCGATCGGAGTTAACCTGATTAGTAAATGAAGCATGTGAGGTCAGCTTTGGAGTTTGATTAAGTAAAAGGTGATGTAAAAAAAAAAAAAAAAACTTTGATCTGGAATTGTGTCTGTCAAATCGTGACCGAATGTCCTATTAGGGCTATAACTATGGAATTTCCCTGATGATAGAAATGAGGTTGTAAGTAACGCATTCTGAATCTGTACTGGTGGCACTTAGTCTGGTTGAGACTTGGGCTGTTTATTATGGCTGGGTCTGTTGAAGAGTTCGGTCTGGCCGAGGGCTTGGGAAGTGCTCAGTCTGGCTGAGGCTTTTGGAGTGCTCGGTCTGGCCGAGGGCTTTGGGAGTGCTCAGTCTAGCTGAGGCTTTTGAAGTGCTTGGTCTGTCCGAGGCCTTGGAAGTGCTCAGTCTGACTGAGGCTTTTGAAGTGCTCGGTCTGGCCGAGGCTTTGGAAGTGCTCGGTCTGGCCGAGGGCTTTGGGAGTGCTCGGTCTGGCTGAGGCTTTTGAAGTGCTCGGTCTGTCCGAGGCCTTGGAAGTGCTCAGTCTGGCTGAGGCTTTTGGAGTGCTCGGTCTGGCCGAGGCTTTGGAAGTGCTCGGTCTGTCCGAGGCCTTGGAAGTGCTTAGTCTGGCTGAGGCTTTTAGAGTGCTCGGTCTGTCTGAGGCCTTGGAAGTGCTCAGTCTGGCTGAGGCTTTTGAAGTGCTCGGTCTGGCCGAGGCTTTGGAAGTGCTCAGTTTGGCTGAGGCTTTTGAAGTGCTCGGTCTGGCTGAGGTTTTTGAAGTGCTCGGTCTGTCTGAGGCCTTGGAAGTGCTTAGCCTGGCTGAGGCTTTTGAAGTGCTCGGTCTGGCCGAGGCTTTGGAAGTGCTTAGTCTGGCTGAGGCTTTTGAAGTGCTCGGTCTGGCCGAGGCTTTTGAAGTGTAAGGACTGCAAGTAAAAAATGTTATTGAGACAACAGGTGTAGCTGGAAGTGTATTCCAATGATCAAAATTTACATTATGCGTCGAACAGAAAGTACAATTAGTGAGCAACACAAGAGCAAAAGCCTATTGAAAGTAGCGTTTCAAATGTTCAGCGTTCCATGGGTGGGGAAGGTCTCGACCCTCCATGTCTTGAAGTCAGTAAGTGCCCGGACGTGGACGGGCTTTCACAATGTAGGGTCCCTCCCATTTGGCTGCCAGTTTTCCCTCAGTCGGATTTTTGGTGGCAAGAGTGGCCTCTCTTAAGACAAGATCTCCTACGGTGAATTCCCGTAGGCGGACTTTGCGGTTGTAATGCGTTCTCATTTTCTGTTGGTATGAGGCCAATCTGACTGCAGTCGTCTCCCTGAGCTCTTCAATTAGGTCCAAATCCGCCCGACGGAGCTCTTCGGTGAGTGCTGGATCCGGATGTAGAACTCGTGGAGTAGGCAGACCGATTTCCACTGGAATAACCGCCTCAGCGCCGTATGTTAGGCGAAAGGGGGTTTCTCCAGTGGGGGTCCGAGCTGTTGTCCGGTAGGCCCAGAGTACATTCGGCAGTTCCTCCGCCCAAAGTCCTTTAGCAGCTTCCAGCTTTGACTTGATGATCTTCAGAAGAGAACGATTGGTGACCTCAACTTGGCCATTGGCTTGGGGATGGCCAGGAGAGGAGAAACATGGTTGAATCTGGAGATCTGCACAGAACTTTCTGTACTTGGCGTTGTCGAATTGCTTGCCGTTGTCTGACACAATGGCCTGAGGGATGCCAAACCTGCAAACGATCGATTGCCAGATGAACTTGGTTGTGTTTCGCTCGGTAATGGTGGCTAAGGGTTCAGCCTCTACCCACTTGGTGAAGTAGTCAATGGTGACGACTGCGAACTTGGTCTGGCCTCGGCCAGTGGGAAATGGACCGATCAGGTCGATCCCCCATTTGGCGAATGGATAGGGACTGTAAAGCGTGATCAACTCTGTAGGCGGAGCATGGAGGATGTTGGCAAAGCGCTGACACTTATCGCATTTGAGGACAAAATCAGTCGCATCTTGATTAAGAGTTGGCCAAAAGTAACCAGTACGGAGTATTTTGTGTGCTAGGGACCTGCCGCCCGAGTGGTTGCCACAAATTCCCTCATGGATTTCCTGCATGACATAGGTTGCTTGTGTTGAATTGAGGCATCGCAAATATGGTCGTGATAAACCACGCTTGTACAGGATGCCACCATCGAGAAGATAATTGGACGACCGGGCCCTTACTTTGGCGGCCTGCTGTTTATCATCTGGGAGGGCCCCTGTCGTTAGAAATAGGAGGATGTCGGATGCCCAAGGGATGGGTTTGGTCTGGAGGAACTGCACTTCGTGCAGGTCGGGTGTGATGGCCGGATGAGTTAGGTATTCGAGGCGGACTCCATGGCTAAGGTCGGACTGGTCGGCAGAGGCCAACTGAGCCATCTCATCTGCTTTGGAATTTTCCGCCCGAGGTATGTGTTTGATCTGGAAAGTATTGAAGAGGCGAACAAGGGGGAGTGCCATGTCCCTGTAAGCCCGCATTGTGCCATCCTTGGCATCGAATTCCCCCGTGATCTGTCCGACGATGAGCTGGGAGTCGCTGAACACGCGGACGTGGCTAACACCAATGTCTTTGGCCAGGCGGAGGCCTGCTATCAACGCTTCATACTCGGCCTCATTGTTGCTGGCCTCAAACAAGAGACGGAGAGCGCATTTGAAATAACCACCTTCAGGGAAGGTGAGGATGAGGCCCGCCCCACTACCTTCCCTCCGGGATGACCCGTCGACGTTGAGGGTCCAAGAGTGGGGGTCTTCTGGTTCAGCTGGGGCTGGTGGGGGTGGAGGAGTAGTGGTTGGGGTGGTATTGGTGAATTCCAGGATGAAGTCGGCTACAGCTTGCCCCTTGATTGCTGTGCAAGGGCGGTAGGAGATGTCAAACTGGCTGAGTTCCACTGACCATTGCATAAGTCGGCCAGAAAGCTCTGGCTGCTGGATGATCTTCTTCAGGGGTTGGTCGGTGAGGACCACTATGGAGTGGGCCTGGAAGTAAGGACGAAGTCGTCTGGAGGCGGTGACCAAGGCCAGGGACAGCTTTTCTAGCAGTGGGTAACTCTGCTCTGCCCCCCTGAGAGCTCGGCTGATGTAGTAGACCGGCCGTTGGACTGAGCCATCTTCTCGTATAAGAGCTGCACTGACAGCGGTGTTCGATACTGCTAAATAGAGGAAGAGGGGCTCGCCCGTGATTGCTTGTGAAAGAAGGGGGAGATTGGCCATGCATTGCTTCAACTGCTGAAAAGCCTTTTCGGAGTCAGCTGTCCATTCAAAAGTTTGCCGAAGAACTTTGAAAAATGGTAAGCACTTATCTGTCGCGCGAGAAATGAAGCGGTTGAGAGCCGGCACTCTGCCGGTGAGTCTCTGGACTTCTTTAACAGTTTTGGGTGACTGCATCTCAATCAGGGCCTTGATCTTTTCAGGGTTGGCCTCGATGCCGCGCTGACTGACCATAAAACCCAAGAACTTTCCAGATCCTACGCCAAAGGCGCACTTCTCTGGATTGAGCTTCATCTGATACTTGCGAATGGTGGCAAAGGTCTCTCGTAGGTCGGTCAGATGGTCAGTGGAGAGTTTGCTTTTGACTAGCATGTCGTCCACATACACTTCCATGTTCCGGCCGATCTGATGGTGGAAAACTGCATTGACTAACCGTTGGTAGGTGGCCCCGGCATTCTTCAGTCCGAATGGCATCACACGGTAGTGGTATGTACCTCGGTCGGTGATGAAAGATGTGTGTTCCCGATCGGATGAGTGCATCATGATTTGGTTGTACCTGGAGAAAGCATCCATGAAGCTGAGCATTTGGTGACCGGCCGTGGCGTCGATCAGCAGATCTATGCGGGGGAGTGGGTAGCTATCTTTGGGGCAAGCTCGGTTCAGGTCAGAGTAATCGACGCAGAGACGCCACTTGCCATTGTTCTTGCGGACTAGAACCACATTAGACAGCCACTTAGGATAGTCTACATTTTGGATGAATTGAGCCTCAAGGAGTTTGTCAACTTCTGCGGCTATGAGATTATTACGCTCTGGGTGGAAAATACGCTGCTTTTGACGGTAAGGCCGGAAATGAGGTTCGATGCTGAGGCGGTGAGTTATGAAGGAGGGATCAATGCCTGGCATGTCTGCATGGGTCTAGGCGAATACGTCATTGTGTTCGGTCAGAAGGACGGTGAGGTCGGCTTTTGCCTGGGGGAATAGTTGGCTGCCAATCTTAGCAGTTTTTAGCGGATTGAAGGGGTCGATAGGGACCTCGACGAGCTCCTCCACAGGTTCTCCTCTGACCAGCTCGTCTTCATCCCTGACGTCAAGGCCTTTGATGATCATTGCCTCCTTCAGCTTGGCTTCTTTGAGTGAGGCAACATAACACTCCCTGGCCATGGTCTGCTCCCCTCTGACTGTCCCTACCCCGAGATCAATGGGAAATTTGAGGGCAAGATGATAGGTGGATGTGATGGCTTGGAAAGTGTTGAGGGCGGTTCGGCCAAGGATGATGTTGTAGGCAGATGGGCAATCAACTACAAGGAAGGTGAGCAACTTCGTGGCCTGCCGTGGGTATTCGCCGATTGTGATGGGGAGGTCAATGGAACCAATGGAGGTCACACGGTCGCCAGTGAAACCGACCAGGGGGGTTTGGAGTGGGGACAAGCTTTCTTCCCCAATCTTGAGTTGGCGGAAGCAGTTGAGGAAGATGATGTCTGAAGAGCTGCCATTATCGATGAGAACCCGTCTGACCTTGTAGTTGGAGAGGATGGCCGAAATGACAAGGGAGTTATCATGCGGGTAGCGGATGCCTGTACAATCGGCATCCGTAAAGGTGATGGGCTCTGTCCATTGTTTAGGCTGTTTGGGGGGTCGGTCCACTGTGGCGACCGTTTTGTCTGAGCCCTGCCGTATTTTTCTAAGCTCTGCCCTCTGAGCCTAGCGGGATGGTCCTTCGCAAGCAAGTCCGCCTGCAATAACTCTAATTTCACCAACTGGCGGGGGTGGGTGACTTTGTGGCTGGGGTTGTTGCGGAGGTCGATCATGGCCTTGGTTATGTTGGGCTGGCTGCCGGGGCGGGGTGCGCCGGCGGTTATCTCTGCGGGGCTCGGTCCTTTGCCTCTGCTAGGGGCGGGTATCTGTGAACCGGCTGAGGCGCCCCTGACGTATGAGGGCCTCCACCTGGTCCTTGAGGTTGATACAGTCATCAGTGTTATGGCCGTGATCCTGGTGAAAGTGGCAGTATTTGGACTGGTCTTTCCGATTGGAGGGGGTTCGGGAGGGTTGTGGCCACTTGAGAGGGTAATCCCGTTGGATCTGATGAAGGACATGTTCCATGGGAGAATTAAGGGGCGTGTACCGCTCGAACCGACCGGTCGGTCGAGTTTGTGCCGACCGGTCGGCACGAGGGGGTCGGTCGGTATGGTGGGGTGTTTGGTTGGTGTACTGGGTGCTTCGGGGTTCCGAGTCCTTTCGCTTGTCTCTGGGGGTCGGCTGTTTAGTGAGTGGATCCTGCCGGGCAGCTAGGGAATCCTCGGCATTTATGTATTTCTGGGCTTTGGAGAGCAGGGCGGCCATAAAGCTCGGGGGGTTTTTGGAGAGAGAGAAAAGGAAGTCGGACGACCGTAGGCCGGCCATGAAGGCCGTGAGGATGACCTTGTTATTGTTTTCCGCCACCTTTAGGGCTTCGGTATTGAAGCGAGTAACGAAGCTGCGCAGTGATTCCCCCTCGGTCTGACGGATGTTGAATAGTTAGGTGGCCGGGCGTCGTTGGCGCTGAGCTCCGATAAAATGGCTCAAGAAAGAGTCACTGAGATGCTGAAAAATGGAGACCGAGTCTGGTGGTAACTGGCTAAACCACAGCCGAGCCGACCCCTTCAGTGTCACGGGAAAGGCTCGGCACATGATTTCGTCAGGGAAGGCATGGAGGATCATGAGGGTGCGGTAGGTCTCCAGATGGTCGATCGGGTCGGTTGTGCCATCGAAGGAGTCAATGGTGGGCATTTTGAATTTGGCAGGCAGGGGTTTGTCTTGGATGGAGGCGACAAATGGCGAGTGTGCAGTGGTGGAGGGCTTATGCTGGATATTCTGCATAACCCCTTGGAGCTGGAGCTTCATGGCGCGGAGTTCAGCGTCCCAAAGGGGAATGTTGTCGCCACCAGAGGGAGACAGGTGTTGGACGCTGCTAGCTTCTCTCTCGGGGGCTGGTGTTACGACCGATGGACGTGGGGGTGGAGGTGGTGGATTTACATGGGGGTGAGGGGGTTGGAAACCTCCCGAGTTGAGTGGGTTGGGTTGTGGGACAATATGGCTCGGAGTTTGTTCTGGAGGAGGTGGGATGTCTGGAGGCGGTGGTGGAGGAATAGGGAGGTTTCTCTGGAGTAGAGCATTTATTAAGGCCTGGTTTTGCTCGGCCATGCGGTTGATGCTGTTGGTAAGCTCGATGAAGTACTGTGGTGGGTTGTTTGGATTGGGAGGGTCGGTCTGATGATCGGTAGCGTTATGGTGGGAAGCCATGGATCTAGTCGTGACCATACACTTGACGGGTGGGACGTAAAAGGTTACGGGAACAGGGTCTCCGGCGGCAATGAACACAACTGGCGCACGAACCAACCAGTTCCCACAGACGGCGCTAGCTGATGGTACAATTCGTTCACAGGGGATGGACCGGACTGATCCAAGCTCCTCAAGCCCACGTCCGAGCGATGAAGCCCACTGGAAGACCTGCAAACAAGTTCAATCGGGGAACAGGGTAGTCCCCCAGTGAACCCTCCGGCGTGTAAATTAGAAGTGGAAGTAGTGGATACAGATAGAGAGAGAGAGAGTTAGAGGAATAGAAAAATGCTTAACCTTCTTCTTGCCTTCCATGCTTGCTTATATTCCTTGGTAATCATTTCACTATCCCTTCCGACCTGCCTCCCTCGCCGAAAGCCTGTGGTGTAGCCTACCTTGTTTAGGGTAAGGGGCGCTGTTCCGACGGGAAGGTGTTGTCGTAATAAATGCTGTGATGGGCCGCATTAATGGTGATGTATTGTGGCAATAACTTTGCAGATCTTTGTCTGCTGACGTGGCCTGTTCTGCGCCTGCCATGTGTCCGAATATCATTGGCCTTCCCTGCTCAGTTGGCCTTCAGCTGTCCTGGGTTTTACTAACCGGGTTATGCAATGGGGTCTAAATGGTGGGCTTGGGTTTGTTTACTGTGGGCTGTGGTCCTTGTGGGCCTATCCGGGCGTATCCATGTCAAGTTTATCAATATTTAGCACATTTTGTTATATTTTTTCACTTTAATTTATCAGTTTATTCTTCTTCTTTTTTCGACAATATTTTAGATATTCTGGTGAGTCTCCGGCAATATTCTTAACGTCCAGTGAATATTTTAGACATTCTCACGATTTTTGGTGATGTTTAGAATATTCCAGTGATACTCCGACGAATTTCCGATGATATTTTGGGAATTTTCCAGTGATATTGAATATTCCGACGAGTCTCCGATGACCGTCTGACAGAAATCCAACGATAGTAGGGCGTAGGAGCATTTTAAATTTTTTTAATAACAATTAAAAATATATAAAACTAACTGATGTAAATATTTTATTTAAAATTAAATAAATTTTAAACTTTGTGAGACTTATCAATAACTTTCTTTATTGTCTCCTAAAAATAGTAAACCTGGAGTTGAAAAATTGGGCCGAACATACAGAGGGGAAAGCACATGTCTGAGAAAACCTGGCAAAACAATTGGACAAAATAAAGCAAAGTACTTTTTTGTTTTTGTTTTTTTGCCTTTTTGTCCTATTAGGAAAATAACAAACATAAACAACAAATTTTATCGCATTTTCTTATAACTTGACAAGAAAACAAATTTCACGAGTATTGAGCAATGTGGGTTCCACTATACTTGTGGATTTGCTATCAACAATGTTATCAATAAAATTTTTTTTAAAAAAAAAAAGAACTTTTAAGAAAGTAGCCAAATATGCTTGGACCACATAGGGGACAAATGTATAGAATTTCAAGTAAGAGTTTTGTTACAAACATTTTTTTAAAAATTAATTTACACCGCATATTCATAATGAAACCCAGTAAAACACATATGCACCCACAAATATCATGAAACCCAGTAAAACAATTGGATAAAAAATAAGGCATATACTCTAATATGTTTCATATATTTTATACAAGAAGTAGCTTTAACTTTTGACTACTATGATCTCTTTTAATTTGTGTCTAGTTAGACTTCAAAGTGTATTGATAGAGAAATTAAGGCACAGCGGTGATCAGGGGCGGATGCAAAGAGGGACTAAGGCCTATTTTGGGAAGTGGGTTTTGGGAAGTGGGTTATAATCCACTTCCCAGATTATAATCCACTTCCTCTCTCACAAAAAAACTGTTTATATAAGTAACTTTTCACCAAAAAACTGATTATAACTATCTTTTCAAAATAACCCTAAGGGTTCACGTGTCCCCTTTGACATTTAGAATTTTTTTTTTTAAAATTTAAAAATATATGTTTATAAAGAATATATTTCAAATAAAAAAATTATACAAAAATAATATTTACTCTGTTTAGTTTCAGTTTTCAAAATTCACCTTTCAAAAAATTTTACTTTTTCATTTTCTGTAATTTTTTATTTTCACTGATTTTTTTAATATTTTAATTATTATTTTTTTTAATTTTTAGACACCCTTAACATAAATATACTCAAAAAGTATAATATTTGTAAAAAAAATCTTTAAAAAATTTACTAAATACCAAAAATACAAAAAATTCAGTACATTTTTTGAATTTTTGTGTATTTATTAATTTTTAAAAATATTTTTCATAAATATTTTACTATTTAGATACATCTAAGTAAGGTACATCTAAAAAAGTAAAAAAATTATTTAAAATTTAAAAAATATTCATTAAAAACAAAAAAACATGAAAAATAAAAAACTCAATTTCCAAAAAACTGAAACCAAACACACTAAATAATATTTTTAAAATTATGAGAATAATAATGATTGTTTTGATTGAAATTGAAGAGACTACCATGTTATTATGTATTAACATGCAAAAATATGCAATAGTGATATCCATCATTATTGACATGCAAAAATATTTTTATCTCACTATGAAGATATGAAATTTACTAGATTTTTAGTTACATTTGATAAATGGAGTTTATCTTTCATGTATTATTTTATTATTGATTGGTGATATCACATATCAATAATGATGTGTTATCACCATTATATTGAATTTTTACTCAAATTTTATATAAAAAAATTACTTTGTCGTTCTATAATTTATTTTAAGACTTATATACATGACTTTTTTTTTATTATCCATGATATACTGATTACAAGTAGCATTATCTTTTCGATTTTTTTTGAAATCAATCATAAAAGTTTATTTAAATTTTTTTGTAAAAATTTTTGAAGTTGTAATTAATAAGTGTCCCTTTGATTTAATTTCCTAACTCCACTATGGGTAGGATTGCAAATAAATCGAACTGTTCATTAACAAGCTCGGCTGGGCTCAGTTTGGTTCGTTTAGTAAACGAACCGAGTTCAAGTTCAAATATTAGCCTCGTTTACTAAACGATCTGAGTTCGAGCTCGCATAAGCTTAGCTCGTTTATCTTTATTTAAATTGTATAATAAATATATTATTTATACGAATAATATATAAATATATATAAAAAATATTAAAAAAATTTATCGAGCCGAGTTCAAGCTTAATTCCTTATCGAGCCGAACTTGTACTTAATAAATGAGCTTGATAAGTAAATTAGCCAAACTCAAACTCAACAAAATTTGACTCAGCTCGATACGTTTGTAATTCTAATTATGAGTTGTGACTGATAAAGATTGATGATAGAAGGAGCTCTTGTAGTGGGAGCATAATTTGATACATTGCACATTCATGCATAAATATCAACATCAACAACACTTGCTGAAGAAAGATGCATAATCTAATCCGCACCGGTGATTCAGCAGTGAAGTGACCAAGTTGTGAGACGAGTCAAAAAATTTTGAACACCTCCAGTTTAACTCCTATTGGTTTTTTTCTTGGTTAAATTCATATTTATAATTTATAAGTAATTGTAAGTACCTAAAATTTTGGATCTAAAAAATATTTTTTCGGGGACGTAGTCATAAAAAAATGCATTATTTGACTCTGCGTGCTCGTGCTGCTGCTTTTATATTTTTTTAAATGGCTTTCGGATTAGGTGTTTAGTTTTTTCAGAGCTGCTGGAGAGCTCTAATTAGAGCACCAGCCGTATAGCTCTAATGAGCTGTCATGAATTAAAAAAAAAAAAAAAACAGCGTGGTAAAAGACAAGAAAAAAGAAAGAAAAAGACAAATTAGAGCTCTTTTAGAGCTTCTTTTTTAGAGGTATGAATCATTTTTCTTAGTTTTTTACTGCCTTTTAGTGTGGTTTCCGTACACAAAAACCACAACCATAGAAAAGTAGAAAGTTGATTTGAGTTCGGAAAAAAAAATAAAAAATCAATTCGTTTGTTTTAATTTTAAAATTACGGTTTGAATATAAAATTATATTTTAAGTTTTGAATTTTTGAATCATAATTTGAAATAAGAAAATTTATTTAATTATGAGTTTTGAAAATAGTTTTGAGATAATTTATAATTTTTTTGATTGATTGATGTATAGAATATGAGAGAATGTGAGAGGAGAGATGAGAGAGAAAAAGTAATTGATGATTGATTAATAATAATATAAAAAGAAAAGAAAAGATGAGTTTTGAAAATAATTTTGAACTATATTTTAAAAATATGTTTGGTTAACATGTTGCATTCAAATCATGATTTAAAAATAGAATTGAATTTTAAAAAGTAAACCAAACGCTATCTAACCATCGCAATAATTCACTTTTTTTGTGGGAGGATCCAATTTATATGATTGTGGGCCCACTTTGAATCCGTTTTAATGATTTGAAATCAAATTTTTAGTTTATAAAGTGGAGCTCGACTTTTTCGCGCCCTCCCTTCGGAAGTTCGAAATAAGCCCTACAGTTTGGACTCTTGCAGTTCTGAATATAATCTTACAAGTGCAATATGAAATTGATAAACACCAAAGAGTTCAAATCCATCAAATCTTTTGAAAAATCGATTTTGAATCAAATTGTCAAAAATGGACTGCTTTACCAGATATAGAGTTGCTACCTAAATATTTTTGAAAATTTTAGGAAACCCATGACTTGTGCCAAAGGCCACGTGTTCGTCATCACCAAGATTGTCTCGGTTCGGGAACTTAGGTACGAGAGAGGAAGATCATGAATACATTTGAGCACCCCCGCTCGCTCGATCAAAGATTGGCCTCTACTAATCATGATATGATTTTTATCAATATTATATATTCTTGTTCTGATTATTAGGCTAACATTACTATGTGATAGACACACACACAAGTATAGACTAAATCACAAGAATAGGAACATCTCGAGTTATGTTTGTTTTGAAAATTGTACCACTTGTGTAATAATCCGAAAATTTAAGTTGTCTCTTAAATTTTATACTAGTATTATGGTTGTATGTGATAATATATTATTAAATAAATAATAATAAATACAAAATTTAATTTGGCATTGGATTATCAAATATGAGATTAATTAAGGATTATTATTTGGGGCCAAATTAACATAAATATGGAATTATAATACTACTTGGGCCAAATTAAAGTTAATGATAGGAAATAAATAAATATAAAAGTAAGAGTAAATAATAATAATAATAATAATAATAATGAGTGTGGTAGTAAAATAAATAATTAATTTTCTATTGGTATACGATAGAGTGTAATTTAATTAGGAATTTATTTATTTATATAGTTATATTAGAAAACTGGGCTAAAGTGTAATTATTTTAAATATTTATTAAAGATAAGTATAAATCCATGTAATTTATGATCAAATCTGGGAAGGGATTTGAGCAACCACGTGTCGGACTCAGGAGGCTTTTCCCTCTCTATAAATAGGGAGGAGGTGATCAACTATGTGAAAAGAAAAGGAAAAAAAAGAGAGGGGGAGAGACACGTAAGTTGCTGGTAGTAAGAACTTATAGTAGAAAGGTTGTGATAGTGGCGTAAGGCTAAGGGTCAATATTAAGGTGAGTTATATTATATCTTGAATTACCATAATATATTTTACGTATATTTTGACTTATCATAATTTATTTTATATAAGTTGTATTTTATTAGTTATATTAATACAAGTTATGTTTTATAAATATTTCAGTTACGTGGATTAATTTCTGAACTTTATTTGTTTAAAATAAAATCCATGGATATGTTTATTTAAATTTTAAAGAATATTTAACTATAACCTTATAAACAATTATGCTTTGTAAGTACCACCACGGGAGTCCTACGCCTTGGGGGACTTAAATAACCATCGACTTCTGTTTGGTCACTTTTATGGTCCTCCATTGTCATGGATCTATTGACCTCTGTTCTGTGCGGAGATAAGAGCTACACCATTGTGGGAGCCACCTCCATAATCCGTACGAGCTGCCTATTGAATCCGTACCTCTGTTCTGACTGTCACTCCTGTGACCTCTGTTCTGTTCTGTTTGGTACCGTGGTTATACTTATTTATTTACATAATTTCAGTTTTGCTATTTAAATGATTATTTGTTCAGACTAAGTTATCTTAAATATTTTAGTTATATAACTATCTATAGTTATTTTGTATGCCTTATACTCTTGGCATTATATTTCTCATTCTGCCATGTGCTTATTGATGTTTACCAATTTTTAGGAAACAATGCAATTCAGAAATAGCTTTTAGAGAGTCTTAGACGCGGGACTGCGGCATAGACATACACAACACTTTTATAATATTTTTATATGTAAATATCGATTTTTTTGGTCAATAAATTTTGTAATAAAAATAGAAACTCCAATGATTATTTTGGTACCCTCACTTAAATATTATTTCCGCTCGCGTTTATTTATTTGTTGAAGAATTGGCCAGAGGTAACTTCAGTTACTAGCTATCACGATATTTAACCCTTGGGTACGGGAAGCGGGTCGTGACAAATGGTATCCGAGCAATGATTTATAAAATAATAAATAAATAAATCATCATTGGAGTATAGGACACACGCACATTTAAGAAGTAGGATAGCGGGTAATTATTACCTAAATATTATATTTTGTTAATCGATTTAATTATATTATAATTTTATATGATTTTAATTATATTAGTATAATTTTATATGATTTTATATATATATTAAATTTTTTTTTGTGTGCCTAATTTGTGAAGGATATTAGATATAATTTATATTTGTTATAGTAAAAGAAAGAAAAAAAAAAAAAAACAAAGGATGTCGAGATCAAACACCCACTAAAATTATAATATAATTAAATACATATAATTTCCAGTCCAGTATTAAAAAAAAAAAATTTCATTTCGACTTTTTAAAAGTGGGTTCAAATTATAAAGATACTAATTTTGAAACTATTTTTTATTAGTGAAAAGTTCAAAAATAAAAGAAATAGGAGTTCATCTCAAACTCCTTCAACTTTTGCATGTGATTCTGTCATTTCATTTCCAGTCGCTTGTTTAATTATGTTATCATTTTTTTCTTTTCAAAAATAAAACCAATGAAATTTTTTTAAAGCCACTGCTTATTTCTTATTTTGGCTCAAAACAATTTTTGACAATTAGATTATGAGTTGTTTTTGGTAAAGTTTTTTTGAGGTAATATTTTCTATCAAATTAATCATCTAATATATTTTTATCAGAGTGCGCAGCGGTTAGTTTACACATATGACAAATTTTGAGGACGAAATTTTTAAAAGGAAGGAAGATTTTAACAACCCGAAAATTTAAGTTGTCCCTTAAATTTTATACTAGTATTATGGTTGTATGTGATAATATATTATTAAATAAATAATAATAAATATAGAATCTAATTTGGTATTGGATTATCAAATATGGGATTAATTAGAGATTATTATTTGGGGCCAAATTAACATAAATATGGAATTATAATAATAGTTCGGCCAAATTAAAGTTAAAGATAGTAAATAAATAAATATAAAAGTATGAGTAAATAAATAATAATAATAATAATAATAATAATAATAATAATGGGTATGGTAATAAAATAAATAATTAATTTTCTATTGGTATACGAGAGAGTGTAATTTAATTAGGGATTAATTTATTTATATAGTTGTATTAGAAAACTGAGCCAAAGTGTAATTATCTTAAATATTTATTAAAAATAAGTATAAATCCATGTAATTTATGATCAAATCTGGGAGGGATTTGAGCTGCCACGTGTTGGACTTAGGAGGCTTTTACCTCTCTATAAATAGGGAGGAGGAGGTCATCAACTCTGTGGAAAGAAAAGGAAAAAAAAGAGAGGGGGAGAGGCACGTAAGTTGTTGATAGTAGGAACTTATAGTAGGAAGATTGTGATAGTGGAGTAAGGCTAAGGGTCAATATTAAGGTCAGTTATATTATACTTTGAGTTACCATAATATATTTTACGTATGTTTTGACTTACCATACTTTATTTTATACAAGTTCTATTTTATTAGTTATAATAATACAAATTATGTTTTATAAATATTTCAGTTACGTGGATTAATTTCTGAACTCTATTTGTTTAAAACGAAATCCATAGATATGTTTGTTTAAATTTTAAAGAATATTTGACTATAACCTTATAAATAATTATGTTTTGTAAGTACCACCACGGGAGTCCCACGCATTGGGGGACTTAAAATGATCATCGGCTTCTGTTTGGTCACTTTGTGGCTCTTTATTGTCATAGATCTATTGACCTCTGTTCTGTGCGGAGATAAGTACTACACCATTGTGGGAGCCACCTCTATAATCCGTACGAGTCATCTATTGAATTTGTATCTCTGTTATGACTGTCACTCCTGTGACCTCTGTTCTGTTCTGTTCGGTACCGTGGTAATGCTTATTTATTTACATAATCTCAATTTTGTTAGTTAAATAATTATTTGTTTAGACTAAGTTATCTTAAATATTTTAGTTACACAACTATCTATGTTTATTTTGTATCCCTTATACTCTTGGCATAATATTTCTCACTCTGACATGTGCTTATAGCTGTTTACCAATTTTAAGGAAACAATGCAATTCAGAAATAACTTTTAGAAAGTCTTAGACACAGGACTGCGAAATAGACACACACAGCACTTTTATGATATTTTTATATGTAAATATCGGCCTTTTTGGTCAATAAATTTTGTAATAAAAATAGAAGCTCCAATGATTATTTTGATACCCTCACTTAAATATTATTTTCGCTCGCGTTTATTTATTTGTTCAAGAATTGGCCAGAGGTAACTTCAGTTACTGGCCATCACGATACTTAACCCTTGGGTACGGGGAGCAGTCGTGACAACTTGAAAAAGTGATCGCATATAAACATTACTCAAATTATTCAAATTCAAATAATAAGCCTTCATCCACATGCATACAAGTAGTTTAGCATTTAAGCAATTAGCCTCATGGTAAGCATGCGAAATATGGTAACAACCACACATGCGATATGCTAAAGCTAATAAAGGCTCATCTAGTACTCCAAACCAAAAGAGAAATAAGTTAGAAAAATGCATGATTCTAACTATGCAATTATGACTAATGCAACACATGCGATATGCAACTAAATAGGCTCGGCTACTAATATGGTATATGAAACAATTAAATAGTATGCGGTCTAAGTATGTATTCAAAGAAGTATTGAAACTAACTAACAATGCAGTTAGAATGATGAACCGAGCCTTGGGGCATCAAACATGAGTTGTGCTAATCAAAATATGATGTCTCTAAACTAACCATCATAAGTAGTTAAATAAAATGGAGATAGACGTGGGGTTGGAAGACATACACATTATTACATTGCGCTCTCACGAAGGAGAGTTCGAATAAACTAACTAATTAAAAATAAGCTAATTAAGCTAATTATTACAAAACAAATGAGATTAGCTAAACTACTTAACTAATTATTACAAATAAATATGAATTAACTAACTATTCCAGTTAACTAAATAATTACAAACGAAATTGAATAAGTAATTAACTAACTAATTAATTATAACACTTTACAAAATTAACTAGCTATAACTAATTAATTACAACAAGATTGATTTACAACTATGATAATTATAACACGAACGAAACAATTAATTACATTTGACAAAATGTGTAAGTGAGGATGGATGAAGGTTACATACACAGCGCCTGAGAGCTACTCTGTCTGTCCAAGCCAACTCTGTTTTACCTTCAGCTACTGCCTCCGTTTTCCTACAAAACTGGACTACTGGCCACACACTGAGGGCTGGCCGTGCATCAATTTGGTGTAAAACTCTGTTTTTGTGTTTTGAGGTGAACTAGTGCAGACAGAGTATCCTCAAGCTCTGTTTGTTCCTTTCTTCCTTCTTTGTCATAGGAAAACCTAGAGAGAATGTTGAAATTGGTTCCAAAGTCATCAATGAGCAAATTGATTGCTTGATGGTCTTGGATGCAATTTTGGACAAAAATCAATGAAATGCAAAGAATGAGACCACCATTCCCTCTTGTCATGGTATGAACTCAAAGAGGGAGATCACGACGCTTCAAGAATCATCAAAATGCCATGAATTAGCATGTGACGGCTCTTGACACAAGGAACTTGGCATAACGTCCAGCCAAGTTGGAGCAATTTTAAACCATTTTTTTTTATATGGGTTGTTCCAAGTTTTAAGCCAATTTTTTGAAGCCTTGCCATTCTTTAATCTATTTGTCCATGGTGGTGTTATAGTCCTCTAAACAAGAAGTAATGTCAAATGGGAGGTTCTTCTAAAGCATGAGAGAGAGAGACCACACCGTTGGCAATGAATCTTCGAAAAGATTAAACAATTAAGTAAGAGTCGCTCTTACATGTCTTGAACAACCTCAATCGGTTGAAATCATTCTCAAGAATGAAAGAAATGGATGGTGGATTGATTATTAAAATTAGACTTTTAAACATAGAAATAAGTAAAGAAATGCTTAGAACAACATGCAACAAGTTATATATGCCAACTTATGAGACAATAGCTAAACTAAACAAAGCATGAACCGATTTAAAAGGCTTGGACAGCCCTAAAACAACCCTTAACACATGAAAAACAGAGGCTAAAAACGCATGAAAAGAGCCTAAAAAGCCTAACAACAAAAAGATGAAACAAGGCTAGGAAGCAAGAACAAGGAGAGGTGGCTAACCCCTCCACTTTTCAAACCTTAAAACATGATTTTTAGCCTTTCTAAAACTCTGAAAATCAATGTAGATATCAAATAAAAATAGTGGAAAAGGAAGGGTGTCACGACCCAAACCCGGCCCTATGGGTTTAGCACCGTAACCGGCCAGTAATCCGAGATTACCGAAGGCCTACTTAACAGTATTACAGTAAAACAGAGTACAGGGCCTGGCGGAAGCCAATAAAGTAATAAAATAATGTCCAATGAGCTGTGACAGTCTGTATGCCAAAAAGATTTTTCATACATGTTTACAGAACAGTACATATATATACATGTCATTCAGTGAAACAGGGACTTAATCCCCACTCAACAGTACAGTAAACATTCAGTCTATACAATCTATTCGGTTATTACAAAGCAGTGAGACAGTGCAAAAAGGGGAAATACTAAAACACCCCTAAGCCTTAGCATGATAGGCTCGGAACCTCGCAGTGAGGCACATTGGTTGGCTTGACAAAACTGGAGTTTACTCCGACGCTTCTAGCTTTGATCCGGTGCCTGTACACCTACATATATATATGAGCAGTGAGCTAAAGCCCAGTGAATAACACAATGCGTAAAGGAGTTAAGAATGAATGTCCTTACAGTAATGAAAACAGTTCATTGATTCAGTATATCTGTCATTCAGTGATATGTGGTACATCCATTAGCGTAGCAGTACAGTAAACGATAGGTCTTAAAAGACCGAATAATAATTGATGGCCATCAATCAGTAAACAGTAGTGGTTCCAACATGGGAACCGAGTCGATTAGACAAATCCACCCGTTCATAGACCGTCGGTGGGGCCATCCGTTCACAGACCGTCGATGGCAGAGATTTCTCAAACAGTAGCAGTAACAGTAAACAATAGTTGCTAAGGATGCCACAGTACAGTTCAGAATATAGGACATACATTCATACAGTCAACAATATCAATTCAGTAAACAGTTCAGTTCAGTATTTCAGAAGATAATCATTTGAACATATCTTTACACAATTGTTACTCACAGAGATTGGGCTACAGTAGGCTAGAGCGCGGTTCCTCGGAATGCCAACCCTATACAGTTAACAGATTGAACACACTCTAAGTTTCACAGTTGGGAAAGATAAACATTAACTCCCTATTATACCTCGGTGTGTTCTACATCTATATCCTCATTAAGATGTCTAAAATTAGGCCTAGGAATGCCTAGGATGGAATGAGGATGCAAAGATGTATTCAAAGAACATTTGCAGAATTTTCAGTGAAACAGAGTCCCGCTCGAGCGCAGGTTTCCCCGCTCGAGCGGACAAGCAAACAAAGGTCCCCGCTCGAGCGGCAACATCCCCGCTCGAGCGGACCAAAAAGTACTGGATAGGTGAAATCTCCGCTCGACGCCCGCTCGAGCGTGTCACCCAGTCCTCCGCTCGAGTGCCCAATACTCTGCTCGAGTGGACTGATGCGCAGTGCAAGATGCTGGGAGCTCGATTTTCCCGCTCGAGCGGCACTTCCCCCGCTCGAGCAGACAACCAAAATCTGGAAATTCCAGATTTGAGTCCCAAGCTCAAAACTAAGTTCAAAAGCAATATTTTCGATCCTCTTGGGCTATTTTCTGGAAAAACTCTTGCAAACACATAGAATAACATAATTCAAAGCTCAATTTGAGAAATCAAAGCCCAAGGGTGTTTAATTCAAACCCAACTTCAAACCATTTTTCAAGAACAAGATGAACATGCAACATGCATGGATTCAAATCATTTCCAAACTTCAATTTGGTGCTCTAAGGAGCCAATTGTTCCAAAAACAAGATGAAAACATGGTTTATTCTCAAAACATGGACATGCATGTGATAATCTATGGAGAACAACCTCAAAAATGAGAGACATGTACATGCATGCAATAATTTAGCTCTATTCCAACACCTATGGACCAATCCAAGACTCAAATCACTAAAGGCTCAAGAATTAAGCAAGAATAAGCTCAAATACTTTAATAAAAGGTTGAATTCTCTTACCTAAGTCTTGAATTAAAGGTATGGAGGCTTAATTAGCAATCTACACTTCAATTCCAAGCAATTCAAGCCAATTCAACAAAATGAACTCAAGTCTCTCCTATTTCCTCTCTCTATAATTCGGTGGTCTCAAGAATGAGGCTAGTCAAATGTTGTGTCTAAGTGTAATGAGGAGATCAAAAGGTGGAGATAATGGGCCACTAGAGTGGCATTTCGGTAAATAAGTCTAAGAATGCAATTTAACTCATTTTAATCTAATTTAATCATACCTAACCAGTTTTCAGTTAATTCTACTATAAAATCACATAGATTATGGCAATCATGAAACACTAATCAATTTACGGTTCGGCCGCCGATAAGGCCTTCAATTAGCAGTTTAAACATAAAACATGAACAGATAAATAATCAATCAAACAGATAGAATATGCAATACAGTAGGTATACTTGATCAATTCAGTTCCAGTTTCAGTCAGTCGGTTCAGTAATTTATTCAGTTCACTTATCAGTCATAATTAGCTCGGTTTATCGGTAATCAGTGCTTATTCGGTAAACAGTGACGAGGGTTGTTGCAAAGGGTTTGAGCTATAAGTAAAGGTGTAGAAAGAGCAAACTCTCTCTACCCTTTTGGTAGCCCTTCAAATCCAATCTTAAACACTTCAAATAGGCTTAAAACAACACAAAACAATAAGAATTATGTAGCAAATGAAAGAAATGAAGACAAGAGAGAAGATAACAAGCTTATATCTTTCAAGGGGTAAGCTTTTTGTTTGTGATCCAAACTTAGTCTCAACCCACTCTCAAGCTTGAATTATGCTTCTCCAAGATCAACTAAGGCTCTAAGGTAGTGAGACAAGGTTGTATATGGTGTATAGAGATGACACAAGGAAGCTAGGTTAGCTTAAAGGTTGCTTGCAATAGAAGAAGGAGGAAGGAGGAGCTCTCAAGGTGTATGTAGACTTTCTAAATTTTGTTCAACCCTCAAAACAATCACATAGCTTCGTTTTTATAGAATTTGAGCTCAAAAGGTGATAAATATCTTTAAATGGACAGCAGGCGACCTCCCGCCCAAAATAGTGTTTTTTCGCTACCAAGGGCCGGCCAGTCATTCATAGCCACGGTCGGCCATCACTTAGGAATATATATCATACCATGATATATGTATAATAAAAAGTAATCTATTTTTTTTAGTAGAAATAAAATCGATCATGTGATTACTATTATATGATCAGTTTAATTTTAATTAAAAAAATAATTTATCTGACGAGTCTGATAAGTTCAACGATTTAATTCACCAAAATAAACTCAGAATGTGTCCACATTTAAGCAAATTGGACCATCCAATTTAAAAAGTGAACTATTGTTGAAAAAAAATCATTATGCATGCAGTGAACACAAAATAGAGTATTTTAGGAATAGACATACAAGACTTTAATCTTTGAAACCATCAACACCCATTTGTGGTTGTCTTTACATTGCCTCACGTTTTTACTTTTGCTAAACAAGAAGAAAGAAATCTCATCTAACCTTTTTTATTATATATATATATATATTTTTATCTTCTCCAACAAGGGAAACAAACACAAGTTAATGAACGGTTTTGCAAAGAAAAAAAAGAGAAAGAAGAGAACCATAATAAAATAAAATTTTAATAGCATGTGTACGGGGGTGAAATATCCTCTGTTCTCTGTACTCCTTGAATTCGAGCTTTTCGTAACGTCGCTTGACCTAAAAATAAAAAGATGGTGAGCTGCCCAGCGGTGTGCTGCCGGATAAACCCTCTGACGATCAAGTCAGAACACTTCCAAAAGGAGAATGAGAATAGAGCACTTTAGAGGGAGAGAGAGTTGTCAATTCCTTCAGATTGCTTACCTCCAACGTTCCCTCATTCCTCCTTTTCTAGGCTGGCCATGCAGCCTCAGGGATTGTGGGCGCACTACCTCTGCTGTCCTTCCCTGGACAGGAGGATGTACTTCTCTCTACCTTCCTTACACGTGTAGAGACCAAAACCTCCAAAAAGTGTTTGTCGAATCGCCAAACGGTATTAATGCGTACCAGGAGTGGATTTCCCCTTCATCACATCGTTGGTCCAGGTGGCACACACAACCAGGCTAAAAGGATCGACCTATCAAATGAGAGAAACACCATAATAGTTAGGACGATCGAACTATACTGAGTCCGCACATCTGAGCTGACCGGTCGTGAGACGTGCAGTTTGGTATCTCGGTCACGCCCTGGTATCTTTACATAATATCATGGCCCATATCCAATTTGAGCCGTCCGCAGCTCGGCCCAACGCATCATCGTGGATCTAACCGAATAACGGGCCGAACGGCAGCACAGTCAAGCACCTGTTTGCCTCCGAATTCTATAGATAATCGGCTCGGCCTAGCTCGATTTGACACGAGGCCTGGCCCTTGCAAGGCCCAACGTCGTACCCGCGCTATCCTGGCTCGGCCCTACCATTCGGCGCAAATTCGCTTCTCAATTGCCCCTTAATCCCATCCGAGTTGAGCATGATTGGGATTATTTGTTTTGACTGAGCTACATGATTTGGTCGGTCGTTGAGGATTACGCCAGTAGTCTTGTCATCAATCGTTCAGTCGTACTGATAAACCGTCTCTTCGATGCCACGTGGCTTTACCCCAATGGTTCCGTGCAGCCTCACAGTTGTCTTCATCAGCGCAAAATTCAAAAGGTTGCCGCCTTTTCGCTTCCCCCCCTTTTTATTCACGCGTGGGAGGCCAAATATGCCATTACTATTCATCTTCCCTATCAAGCCAAACCCTTGCCTTCAAATCGCTAAGCTTCTGCCACCGTTACTCTTCGAGTCATTTTCAACCATCTTCGTCCTCACGAAGGCTTCAGACAAGGTCGTGGACGACTGGGTCTTCGCTTGGTATCCATATCTGTAAGTTTTTCTGCCTTTCCTTTGCATTCTCCATCGATGTTCTTTGAATTCTTGTCTGGGACTGTTGGTATCTTACCAGTGCCCCTTCTTTGGGGTAGAACTGGTGGGTGGGTATACATTAGGTAAAACTAGAATCAAGGAGGCGGATGGGGCCTTCGTGCCCCTCGTTTCCCTTAGTTTCAATACATGTACTTCACCTTGTAGGATAAATAGCATAGACCCTGGACAAGACCGAGAAAAGTCCAACTTTTAGATTAGAAAATAGGACTTAACCGAGCAAAAACTGGTTTGTGGTCCTTCCTAGATAGCTAAACTGAGATAAGAAGACTAAACTGGTCAAATGCCACAAGATCCGTTACCAAGCTAGAAACTTCCTCATAAGAGCCGTGCAATTTATGCCGCGCTAATACTTGGACTTATTTCTTAACAATGCAGAACAAACTAGGATCGACTAAGCCCATTCAGCATTACAATCGGTGAGGCTCAAAGTCCGAGCAAATAATCACCAAATTTTGACCGAGATACAACCAAAATTACCCAACTAAATAAAACCGGGATAGATAGGGAAGTACCAGTTCATGGTTAATTCTCCTGGGGTGCTGGCTGAGTTCCGTAGAGAGTACCATATTCCAGACGATGTCCACTTGGAGCTGGCCAAGAAAGGATACACTCCTTGGGGCGAGCTGGACAATTGCCCCTTCACGGTGGTATCCATTGTGGAAGGAGGTTTGCGCTTCCCGGTCCAACCCCTAATCTACGAGTTTTTGAGGCAGACTAGGCTGTGCCCGACCTAAGTCTCCAACAATACATACAAAATAATAAACGGTGTGGCCGCGTTGAATAAGATACTCGGTCTGAATCTCGGCCTCGCCGAGATATTTTATCAATACACACTTAGCAAAAATAAAGGAGGGTTTTGTTGGTATCTCAAGGTCAGGAAAGGCTAAGCAAAACTCATCGAAGGTAACCGAGGTCTTTCTGCTCGCCATATTATGCGAATCTTTTTTTTTGTTTTTTTGCCTTGTGCAATTGTTAATTTTTTCGGTCTAACGAACAAACTTGCCTTGTTTTGAAATATTTGTTGAATACAACACCAACATCTTAAGCAGACGACAATGTCAGCTCAGTGAATGAGCAACATCAGTTTCGCCTTGGTGAGTAAGTAACAGCTTGGGTTATGACGATCAAAATCTACATTTCACTCAGCGAGCAAATACCAGCTCGGTCAATGATGAGCCAATTAGCCTCAAGATCCGAGCAAAATTGGCCCGCCTCAAGTACAACTCAGGCGGAACTGTCTGCGCGGCCGAGCAATATCAGCTTGGCCTGAGCTCTAGTTGGGCAAAATGCCAACTGTCTATACGGGTGAGCAATGTCAGCTCGGCCCTAGAACAAGTTGGGCAATACACCAACTGTTCGTACTGGCGAGCGAAGTCAGCTCAGCCTCAGCTCCGGTTGGGAATAACGCCAACTGTTTGTACGGACTAGCAATGTCAGCTCGGCCTTAGAATAAGTTGGGCAAAACACCAATTGTTCGTACTGGCAAGCAAAGTCAGCTCGGCCTTAATGCAAGTTGGGCAAAATGCCAAACTGTTTGCACGGCCAAATTCAAACTGTTGTTGGCTTCTTGTCCCTGGTATTCATAGTAGTTCAATATCCTTGTAATGTCTTTGTACAGAAATGCATAGTATAAGAAAAAGGTGGGGCTATCTTTCATTACATGTCAGTGATTTACATCAAATACCCAAAGGCCAAGGTTCAAAAAACAAAGGAATAGAAAAGATTACATTTCAAAAATAAAATATATTGAGATTAGCTGCATTCCACGGTCTGGGGATAGCCCTACCATCTAAGTCTTCCTGATGGTATGCCCCTTTGCCTGCAAGGCTAGTTACCTTGTATGGCCCCTTCCAATTTGCTCGTAGTTTGCCTTTGACAGGGATCACTATGTTGCTCATTACCTTCCTTAAGACCTAGTCTCCGATCTTGAATAGCCTAGGATGCATGGCCTCATTGTATTTTTTGGAGAGTTCTTGCTGGTAGGTCGCTATGTAGATTAGAGCTCGTTCATTTCTTTCTTCAGCTAGGTCAAGTTCCAGGGCCACAGCTTCATTGTTTAAGTCTAGCTGAAAACTTTCAGATCGGATGGTTGGCATGCCGATTTCCAATGGTATGACAGCCTCCATGCCGTAGGCCAAGGCAAATGGAGTTTCCTCGGTCGAGCGTCTCGGCATAGTACAGTATGCCCAGAGCACATTGAGGAGTTCTTTAGCCCACTTCCCTTTGGTCTTCTCCAGTCCTTCTTCAGTCCATCCAAGATGGTCTTGTTTGAAGCTTCTGCTTGACCATTTGACTGAGGGTAGGCCGGTGTTGAGTTGCAAAATTCAATCTTTAATTCTTCGCAAAATCCATGAAAAAGTTTCCCATCGAACTGAGTGCCATTGTCCGAAATGAGGGCCTTTGGGATACTAAAGCGAGTGATGATATTCTGTCAAACGAACTTTTTACATCCTTCTCCTTGATGGTTACCAACGGCTCGGCCTCAACTCATTTAGTGAAGTAGTCAGTAGTAGCGATGAAAAACTTACGGTTGCCCAGAGTTGTTGGAAGTGGTCCCACAATGTCCAGCCCCCAAAGCGCGAATGGCCAAGGACTTGTAAGGGGGAGCAACTCTCTGGCCGGCTGGTGGATTTGGTGATCAAATTTTTGACATTTTTCAAACCTGCGAACGTATTTCTATGCGTTCGCCTGCATGCATGGCCACCAATAACCTTGGGAAATTGCTCGGTAAGCTAAAGACTTGCCCCCAATATAACTCCTGCAGATGTCTTCATGAATCTCGAAGAGGAAAGCTTCTACCTTGTTGGGGTGGACGCACTTCAGGTATGGCCCAGTGAAAGACTTCTTGTACAAGGCGCCAGATGGAGAGAGTCAAAACCGCTCTGATTTGGCCCTGATCTTGTTGGCCTCCTTCTTTTCCGTGGGTAGAATTCCATCATTTAGGAAAGCAACGATGGGGTCTACCTAGGACGGTCCCAAGTCGGCGCAGAGTACTTCGGGCACCTCTGGTTCCTCAATGCTTGGCCGGGGTAAGAATTCTATCATCAATGGATTGGGAAAAGTTATTTGTAGGGATGCAAGGCCGGCCAGTTCATCAGCTCTGTTGTTTTCCTCGTGGTTAATTTGCTCCATTCTTATTGCGGCGAACTTTTTGATTTCTGCGCGTACCAGTGCCTGATATTTGGCCATCCTTTCATCCCTGGCCTCATACTCCCCAGAGACTTGATTGACCACTAGGTTGGAGTCGCTGAATACCATAAGTTCCGACGCTTTCATTCTCAACGCACTTTTCAATTCGGCGAGGAGGGTGTAGACCGCCCGAACTCGCTCCGCGCGCGAGGGCGTGAATTGGGTTCATAGCTACTACAGTTCGGACTCCTGTCACGGTTCTGAATCTAATCTCGCAAAGTGCAATGTGAGACTGATAAATCACCAAAGAGTTCAAATCCGGCAATTGGTTTTGGAAAATCAATTTTAATCAAAAAGCGCCAAACATGGACTGTTTTGCCAGATTTTAGAGTCGTTACCTAAATATTTTATTTTTGGAAAATTTAGAAAACCCTGACTCATGCCTAAGGCTACGTGCCCGTCATCACCAAAGTTGCTTCGGCTCGGGAACTTGGGTACGAGAGGGGAAGGTCCTGAAATGAGCACCCCCGCTCACCCGATTAAAGATCGGCCTCTACTAACATGATATGTTGTTTTTGAAAACACATGTACTCTTGTTTGATTATTAGCTAGCTTACTATGTGATGCGCACAGCACACAAGTATAGACTAAATCGCTCGATTTGGAACAAAACATCTTATATTTGTTTTTTTCGAAAATGGTTTGAAGATGCTATTCGCAAGTAGGCTAAAGCGCGGATTTGCCACCAAACAAGGTGGGCTTAAAACGTGATGATTTGCCATTCCAAGTGGGCTTAAAACGCACATTTTAATGAATTGTTCCAATTCAAGTAATGAAACCTTTATCCACAGGCATTCAGGGAGTTAAACACTTAAGCAGATAGCCTCATGGCAAGCATGTTGTCATGGCAATCGCTTACACACATGCAAGGATGCTAAAGCATAAACACTCACAGTGTATTCTAAGGGAAATTAGAAGCTAGTTAGTAATCAATGCATGATCTTAGCTATGTTAATAATGCCTAATACAACACATGCAAAATGCAACTAAGTAGGCTCAGCTATCTAAGATGGCATATGAATGCAACACTCGATAACATGCTTTGAAACATGTATTCAAGTAAGTATTGAGATTCAATGCAGTTTGAATGATGCGCCGAGCCCGGTGCATGCAAGACAAATGAATGATGCAAACATGCAAAGCATAAGGTATGCTAATTGAAATATGCCCTAAACTAACCACCGAAAGCGGATAAATAAAAGCGAGAAAGACGCGGGGTTGAAAAACATTCACACACACGCACACTTATTACAACATTTGCCCTCTCGATGGAGGGTCCGAATAAAATGAAAGCTAACTAGTTACACTAATTAAGCTAGCTATTACAAACCAACTAATTAACTAACTATTCTAGCTAATTAATTATTACAAACCAAATTGAATAACTAGCTAATCTAAGCTAATTAGAATATTACAAAGCACTAAGCTAAATTAATTACAGCACAGGTAATTAACTACAACTAGCTAACAAAAGCGATAAATGGTCTCGCGGCCGAGGGAGATATGCATGTTCGGTTGCGTCCTCCTAAAAATCCACTGCCTTGCCTCAAGACGCCTCTGTTTGCACTCTTTTGAACCTTTGAAAATTAGACCAATTTCCATATTGTTTCTTTCTGATCTCAAGAACACCTTAAGGGCTGAAATTCCTCCTGTTGCTGCAACAGAGCACAGACATAGGCAAGACAGTGTATTTGCAAGGAAATGTATGCACTTCCACACTCCTTATCATTTCTCAAGCTCAAAGGAGTATGTCACTTGACTCTCAAGCCAACAACCAAGCATTTTCAATGCTGGTGGCCAAAGAATCAAGCTTGCGCAAAACTCAATGAATGCACACATAAGACTCGAAAGGTCTCCACCCTATCATGCACAATCAAGGGCGTCGGCGACTGAGAAATGTAACACGTTTCATCACTATGAGTATGAAATGTCCCACATTTCTCGTGTTTAGATTAATGTTCGATCCAAACACATGCAATACAAACAACATGCTTATCTTGGCCATGTTTTACTTGATTCATTTTGTTTACACATTTTAGATTACCAATTAGTCCCTTAATCGGTTAAGTCCAAAAGTGAGAGTCCTCTAGTTTTGAAAGAGTGAATTAGTGGGATGCAATGGCATATATTTCAGCACTGAAATGACATGCTAAAGACGCTAAATAATGCAAGACATGCATGTAAGACATGTTAAAGGCCAAAAAACACTAAGGCTAGTGAAGAGCATCACACAAGAGGCATGCAATATCAAGCACAAATGGTCAAACCAGCTATGAGCAGACCTAAAATATGCCAAAACAGAGGTCGAAACATGCTGAAATGATAGCCCAAAAGCTTAGACAAACATGCATGCAAGTTGGCTCACAAGCGAAGCATAAGGCCAGAACCTCAAACACAACAAAAGGGCGATAAATGCAGGAATATGGCAGAGGTATATGGTCTGAAATAACATGCCAAATGATGCTATGCCATGCAAAATGCTCAAGTTTGACATGCTAGAGGTCTCAAAGTGCAAGGCTAGCAAAGCCAAATACACTATAGCTATGCAAAGCCAAGCATGCATGACCAAAACCACTCAAATCAGACCTAAAGCATGCTAAAACACAGCCAAAAATGTGCTGGAGTAGAGCATACACATGCTAGATCAATAGGTTGAAACACCGAACACACTAGGCTAGTGAACAAAATGGCACTACAAGTGCAAGGAGCATACAAGAGGTAACCAGACCAACCCAAAACAGAGTTATGACATGGCATATAATGGCTAAAAACATGCTTGAACTAAGCAAATTCAAAGCACAAAGACATGCTACTTTGCAAGGCTACAAGTAGGATTACATTACAAGTACAAGAAGCATGCAAGAGGTGACCAAGACAGCCAAAAATAGAGTTATGGAAGGTCTAAAAAGTCACAAAAAAGAGCCTAAACAAAGCCATTAAGAAGTAGAAACACATGCTCTTTTGATGGGCCATCAACACATGCAAACAAGAGAAGATGAGAGGGGGACCACCCCCACCCATTTGGGACCTAAAAACCACCTTTCCACCACTGAAATTCCTCTGAGTTTCAGTGGTAAGAAGGCCAAAAAGAGATGGCCCCAAAAGCTTTTAAAAGATAGCAAGAAGCTAAGCAAATAAGGCACAAAAGAGTGAGACACACCCCTAACTCAAACAAAGCCTCAAACAACCTTTTTAAACACTTTAAAACAAAGGTTTTTGTATTTGAAAGTGTGACAACCCTCACCACTGTTTACTGATAATACCACTGATTAGTGCTAATCTATGATTAAACATATTAACTGACAGATTGACTGAAATTCTGAACTGATTGATTAAGTGCATTAGTTTAAATGCATGTCTATCTATTTGACTGCTAAATTATCTGTTCATGTATAATGTTTAAATTGCAAACTGAAGGCTTTATCGGTGGCCGAATCCGAAACTGATTAATGTTTTATGCTAATTGGAATTTATGTGATTTTATGATAAATTTAATTGAAATTTGATTTGGAATGACTAAATTGGATTAAAGAAGCTAAGTTACAATAGTTGGCCTTAATCACCATTTTGCCACTTAGTGGCCCACTTCATAAAACACGTTTGAGCTTTATTTCTAGCACTTTGTTCAGCCATTTCTTGAGCCTAAACCGACTAGAGAGAGAGAGAGATGGGAGGAAAGCTTTATTTCATCTTGTTTTGGCTTGGAGATTAAGAGAGTTGAAGGAAATTTGCATAATTGAGCTTCCACATCTTGAATTCAAGGCATAAGGTAGAGGAACCATCTTCTTGAACTTGTATTTAAGTTAGTTCTTGCATGGTTCATGATATATTAAAGAGTGGAGTCAAGAATTAGCTTAATATGTTGAATTGAGTAGGAACTTATGCATGCATGTACATGTTGTAGAGTTTTGAAGTTGTTTTCATGAAAACTCCCATATGCATGTTCATATTATGGTTCTAGTTCAATAATTCCTTATGTTTTTGAAAGGATTGGCTCATTTGATCTTGTGTTTGAAGCTTTAAATTCATTTAAGCTCATGCATGTTACATTTGAGTCTTGTTCATAAAAGCTCCTTGAAATTCGTGTTCAATTGACTTACCTTTGGGCTTGATTTTACAAAATTGATCTTTGAAACATGTCATATTATGGGTTTGTAAATGTTTTCCAGAAAATTAGCCCAAAAGAATCGAATTTGATGCTTTAAAAGTTGATTTTGAGCTTGAAGGTTCAATTTGGAAATTCCAAATTTTGGACTCACGTACGAGCGGGGGAAGTGACGCTCGAGCGTGAAATGCGTGTTTCCAGCACTTTCATATGTTTTACAGTCCGCTCAAGCGGGGGAATGCACGCTGGAACGAGGACTTGTGTCTCACGCTCGAGCGGAGGTCGAGCGCCTGTCGAGCGTGAATTTCGTGCATCCAGTACTTTTACAGTCCGCTCGAGCGGGGGAAGTCACGCTCGAGCGGAGCTCTTTTGTTTGCATGTCCGCTCGAGCGGGACCCCTGTTTCAGCAAAAATTTGAAAAGTGTTTCTAAGTGCATCTTTGCATCCTCATTCCATCCTAGGCATTCCTAGGCCTAGTTTAAGGCATCTTAATGAGGATATTGATGTAGAACCACACCGAGTCAAGATAGGGACTAAGGCATTGTTTCCCAAATGTGTAACTTAGTGTGTGTTCATTCTGTAACTGTGTAGGGTTGGCATTCGGTGACGCGCACTAGCTTATCTGTAGCCCAGAACTCTGTGAGTAACAATGTTGTAAAGATATGTTCAATCATGAATATTTTCTGAATGAACAACTGTACTGCTTTCTGAGATGATATTTCTTACTGAATGAATGTTGTCCTAATTGCGAACCGTATTCGTGGCATCCATAGCAATTTACTGTCACTGTACTGTTACTGTTATTGTCACAGAGATCTCTGTTGGTTCCCATGTTTGGAACCACTACTGTTTACTGATATGATGGCCATCAACTGACTGTTCAGTCTGTTAAGACCTACTGTACTGTTTTATTGTTGGATGTACCACATATGACTGCTATGACTGAATGACTGATATACTGTTTAAATGACTGTTTCAAATACTGAAAGGACATTCATTCTTAACCTCTTTACGCACATGTTATTCACTGGGCTTTAGCTCACTGTTTATATATATATGTAGGTGTCCAGGCACCGGACCGGAGCTAGGAGCATCGGGTTAGCTCTTGTTTTGTCAAACCAACCGTTGTGCCTCACTACGAGGTTCCAAGTGCTGCCAAGCCAAGGCTGCTTTGAGCTGTTTTAGATCCCCCCCCTTTCTGTAGTTGTTTTGTATCGACTGTATAGACTGTTACTGTACTGTTACGTAGGGATTTGGTCCCTAACCTGAACGCCTGTATAGGACGTATGTACATACTGTTTTGTTTCCAATGTGATTATGTTATGAAAAGTCTTTTGGCATACAGACTGTCACAGCTTATTGGACATTTTTTATTACTGTTTTAGCTTCCGCCAGCCCCTGTACTCTGTATTACTGTTATTACTATTCAGCAGGCCTTCGGCAATCACGAATTACTGGCCGGTTACGGTGCTAAACCCATAGGGTGGGTTTGGGTCGTGACAGAAAGCAAGGCCTAAAATAGCATGCAAAGGTGGCCAAATATGCAACCAAAACAAAGCTTTAAAGAGGGTATAGGACTCACCCTTGAAGCACAACAAAAACAGCAACTTTCTTGAGCTAAAACCAACTTTCAAAGCTCAAATATGACCTTCAAGAACCTCAGCTCAATGATGGTGGTGTTTGGCTAGGAGTCTCTTTGCAAAAGTGTGAAGAAAGCTCACTTTCAAGCACTAAAAGAGAAGAGAGAGAGAATTCTAGAGAGAGAGAGAAAGGGCGAAATTGCTCCTCAAAAATCTAAACCCTTGAAAAGGGGAGAGAGTTCCCCTTATATAGAATATGCAAGCCAAAGCTTGCTTGAATCCCTCCTTACACGTGTAGGGAGGATGCATTCTGTGCCCAACAGCTGGCACAGCTGGCACCAAAAATGTCTGCAGAAAGTGAAAAATCGCCGTCAACCACTTAAAGTGGTTGACTGACCACCCAACCTAGTCGAATGACCACCTCAGGTGGTAGACAGGGGAAACATCTGGTCGGCAGGGCAAAAATGGGGTCTCCCAAGAGAGGAAAAGGTGGTAGCATGCTGCAGACCACTTGAGGTGGTCGACTGACCACTCACCCTAGCCAACCGACCACCTAAAGTGGCTGACAAGGGAGAAAACTGGTCAACATGGGAGAAAACTGGTCTACACCACTATTTCTCCCTCTAAGCAAAATGGGAGACCAAGAGTTGGCTTAAAACAAACACAAAACCAAGAAAGTTCAGAGACTTAGAGGTAAGGCGCACAGCCAAAAACCTCGGGGACTCCAAACAAGCGCGAACATGCACAATCATCGAGCACTCAAACGATGATGTCTAAATTTTTAGGACGGTAAAAAATGGGGTGTCTACAGAGGGCTTCATATTCCACCTCATTGTTGGATGCCGGGAAACCGAGTGTGATTGCGTGTTCGATGGTCACCCCGTCTGGGGAAGTCAGCACGATCCTCAGCCCGGCACCATGTCTGTTGGAGGCCCCATCGACGAAGAGCTTCCACATCTCGCCATTGAATAACTTCCAGCAGTTTGAGGGATTTTGGGAGCTCCTCAACTCCGAGGTGCTAAATGGTTCATTCTGGTCTCTTTCTATGTCTTTGTAGAGCTTGTATTTTGGTAGGTTATCTGGCTTCTCCATTTCTTACTCGTCTTTCTCTTGCCCTTCTGCCACCTGTTGTCCACCATTTGTTTTTACTGTTTGAGTCGCGGGTTGCGCCAAATCCGCGCTGGCCAAATCGACAGGGCAAATAGGGTGTGTCCCAGGGGTAAATTCTACCACGAAGTCGGCAAGAGCTTGAGCTTTGATGGCGGTGCGTGGTTGGAACTTGATATCGTATTGCCTCAATTCCATGACCTACTTCAAAATTCTACCAATAAAATCTGCCTTTTCAAAGAGCACCTTAAGTGGAAATTCGGTTAGCACAACTATTGTGTGGGCATGAAAATAGTGCGCCAGCTTTCTAGAAGCCATCATCAGGGCTAGAACCAATTTTTCTAGCGGCAGATACCTTGATTCAGCCGGGAGCAGGGTCTTGCTTACGTAGAAGATGGGCAGGTGCTGGATACCTTCAGTACGGACGAGGACGACACTCACCGCGTGTTGAGAGACTGCCAAGTAGAGATACAGTTCTTCACCCGGTTTCGGTGTGACCAGGATTGGGGCTGAGGAAAAGTACATTTTTAGATCCGCCAATGCACGGCCGCATTCGTCATCCCAGAAGAACTTGGCCTTTAAAGTTTTGAAGAAGGGCCTGCAACGATCTGAAGACCAGCTGATAAATCGGTTTAGCGCAGCTGCCATCCTGGCGAGATGTTGCACATCCTTCGTGGAGTTTGGACACTCTAGTTCTTGTATCACCTTGATCTGGGAAGGGTCAGCTTCAATTCCTCAGTTCATGACCAAAAAACCTAGAAATTTTCCGATTCCAACTCCGAAGGCACACTTGGAGGCATTCAAACGCAGCTTGTGATGTTTAAGTATGATGAACATCTCTGCTAGGTCGGTGAGGTGTTAAGACTTTTCCTTGCTCTTTACCCCCATATCATCGATATAAGCCTCCATAGTACGGCCAAGAAGGGAAGCAAACATCTTGGTTACCATCCTTTGAAAAGTTGCCCCGACATTTTTTAGTCTGAATGGCATGACCTTGTAACAGTACAGGCCTCTTGGAATGGTGAACAAAGTGATCTTTCGGTCTAGTTCGTACATGGCTATCTGGTGGTAGCCACAATATACATCCAGGAAGCTAAACCTCTGATAGCCAGCGGTTAGATCTACCAGCTGGTCGATTCTTGGGAGGGGGAAGCTATTCTTTGGGCACACACGGTTGACCGTCTTATAATCGACGCGCACCCGCCATTTACCATTTTTCTTCGGTACTACCACCGTGTTAGAGATCCATCTAGGGTACTGTACTTCTTCTATTGCCCCCGCTTCTAGCAAGTTCTTGACCTCTTCTGCCACTATCTCGACATGGTGTAAGGCCGAGCGCCGCGTCTTCTGGATGACCGGTCGTGTATTCGGAAAGACATTCAACTGGTGACAAATGAAGCTAGGGTGGACGCCAGGCATATCATAAAGCGTCCATGCAAAGGCCTCCATGTTGGAAATCAAAAAGTCAACATAATCGAGTCGCTTAGCGCTGGACAAAGATGATCCCAAAAGAAAGAACTTATTTGGATCATTCTCATCGACGCGCACCTCCACCAAATCTTCGATCGATTTTTCCTCGGCCTTTCTTCCCACGTCTTCCAGGACTTCCTTTCCTTCCGAACCCTCTATCATTTGAACGAAGCCTTTGGCGGCTCGGGTGCCATTTACCGTGACGAAACACTGTTTTGCCATCACTTGGTCTCCCCAAACCTCTTCTACTTGTTCGGTCAACGCTGGAAAGGGCAGGACCTGATGGTAGGTTAACGCTACTGCTTGCATGGCGTGCAACCAGCCCCTGCCCAAAATTAAGTTGTTGGTTGATGGGACCTTAAGCACCCAAAATTCCACTTGCTTCGTGACCGATCCCGCTTTGACCGACAGTATGATCTTTCCGATCGGCCATTTTGGTTGAGAGTTGAAGCCAACCAAAGGAGACGTTGCTGGAGCCAAGTCCTTGTCCTTCAACTTCATTTGTTTGAATGTGTCATAATACATGATCTCGATCGAACTCCCCTGGTTAATCAGAATTCTTTTGATGTCAAAGTCTTTGATGCGGAGGGTCACCATTAAGGCATCATTATGAGGCACCTGAATTCTCTCCAAGTCTTTGCTTGAAAAGGTCAGGACGTCTTTTACCTCGGTCTTTCCTTTCTTCACGGCGGGCTGAACGGAAAGCACCTCCCTTATGTGCTCGGCTTTCTTAATCATTCCTTTCAGCTCGCAGACCCGTGCCGGCTCAATGATGCCATGGATGACATTGATTATGCCTTGTGGCATTGCATCCAGGACGGTGAGGCCGTTTGGCTCGGCCTGTCCCTGGGGAGCAGTTCTCATACCGCCGTCTATGTATTGGTCCAGATGCCCTGCCACCACCAGCTCCTCCAAATGTTGTTTGAGCAGCACACAGTCCTCCATTTGGTGCCTCCGTTCTTCATAGAAGGTGCAGCAATACCTCGAGTTGAAGCCTTTCTGCGTGTTTCCTAACTTGGCTGGCCAACAGACGTAAGGTTCTCATCTGATTTCGCTCAGGATGCAGTAAATAGGGATTTTAAAGACAGTGGTGATGCCGGTTCACGCTTTCAACTTTCTCTTGGCATCTTCCTCTTTGTCACGAGCGTTAGCTCGGTCGTTTTTGCGACTTTTGTTCCTATCATTACGGTTTGAGCCGCGATGCTGATTTTTAGCTCGGTTATTTGGGCGGTTGTCCTCCTACCCCACCGAGTGAACCTTCCTCGCCACTCTTCTATCCGTCCCGACCAGATTCGCCTTCTCGGTTGCGGTGGTGGCATCATCCTTTACTCGGATGTGTTCGTTGATCAGCTGCATCAAGGGTTCCATGGTTGTGGGCTGGTGCATCGTAAGCGAATCTCACAGCCTATGTCCGACTAGGAGACCCCGTTTGTATTGTGTAATCGCTAGGTTGGTGGGGCAGTCGAGGATCCGATTGTAGGTTTCCCAGCACTTGGCATTGTATGCCTTCAAAGAGCCTCTAGATTCTATCTTGACGCTCAAGAGATGGTCGACCTCCTTCGATGTTCGAGTGTTGGTTTTGAATCTGGTGACGAAGGCCTCCACTAGTTGTTGCCATCCCTCAATGCTCCCCTTCGAAAGCCTTTTGAACCATTTCAGGCCCAGTTCTCCCAAGCTTGCTGGGAATATGAGGCACATCAAGGCATCATTGCGCCGGTGGCCAGCCATTACTTGCCGGTAATGACTCACGTGCATGTATGGATCCGTCTTGCCGTCGTACAACGTGAACTTAGGTTGGTGGAACCCAGCAGGGAGCGGCGTGCTCTCGATTTCTTGGGACAGTGGGGTAGCGGTAAGCCTCGCTAGCTCTCTGTCCAGCGGCGCTGGTGCCATCACTCTAGATGCTGGCATTGCCACTTCCTCATTAAAATGGATTTGGTGACTCAGCCTTTGCAATACTGGCAATCTCTAGGTCTCTCTATGGTGGGCCCGCTCCTCCAACACATCCCTTAGGTCTCCCGAATGGGCGAAGTAAGAGTATCTCAACGTTGTCGAGGGACGTAAGGGACGGTAGCTGCTGTCGCGAGTGTAAGATCTCCTCATCTGTGCGTCAGAGTCCCCAACCCCATAGCTTCTGGTGATAGAGAGTGAGGGCGTCCTATTTTGGCGGCGACTGCCAGAGCGAGGAGGCGAGGTACGCTCACTGTGGTTGCCCTCTCTAGCAACACCCTTCCCCCTTGATCTGGCGTTTCAGCACCTCCATTTCAGCTACCATCTTCCGAATGAGGGCGTCCTAGTCTCTGAGTTTGTGTTCCAGGTGCTGAGCATGCGACTCTCCCCGTCGTCAGCGGCCCTCTGGACTCTTCGAGTGATCAGTACTCCTTACGCGTTTGTCTCGCGCACCTCTGGAAGAGGTCTCCAGGCTCGCCATAGTTAGAACAACAGGAGGGCCATCACTCCGTCGGACAAACTCTAGTGTGATACCATCGACAATGGACAACGGAGTTTCATCATTATTAGCCATCAAAATGGTCGAAAAAGCTTGAAGAGCAAGGTTTGTCTGTCCAAGTTTTCCCACAAACAGCGCCAATTGTACGGGTGTGAAATATCCTCCGTTCTCTGTACTCCGTACTCCTTGAACTCAAGCTTTTCGTAACGTCGCTTGACTTGAAAATAGAAAGACGGTGAGCTGCCCGGCGGTGTGTTGCCGGATAAACCCTCCGACGATCAAGTCAGAACACTTCTAGAAGGAGAATGGGAATAGAGCACTTTAGAGGGAGAGAGAGTTGTCAATTCCTTCAGATTGCTTATCTCCAATGTTCCCTCATTCCTCTTTTTCTAGGCTGGCCATACAGCCTCAGGGATTGTCGGCGCACTACCTCTGTTGTCCTTCCCTGGACAGGCGGTTGTACTCCCCTCTACCTTCCTTACACGTGTAGAGACCAAAACCTCCAAACAGTGTTTCTTGAACTGCCAAACGGTATTGACGTGTACCAGGAATGGATTTCCCCTTCATCACATCGTTGGTCCAGGTGGCACACACAACCGGGCTAAAAGGACCGACCTATCAAATGGGAGAAACACCACAATAGCTGGGACGGCTGAACTATACTGAATCGGTACATCTGAGCTGACCGGTCGTGAGACGTGTAGTTTGGTATCTTGGTCTCGCCCTGGTATTTTTACACAATATCGCGGCCCATATCTAATCTGAGCCGTTCGCAGCTCGGCCCAACGCATCATCGCGGATCTAACCAAATAACGGGCTGAACAGCAGCTCAATCAAGCACCTGCTTGCTTTCAAATTTCGTAGACAATCTGCTCGGCCCAATGTGGCGGGCCGGAGGACCGCGTTGGCCTAGCTCAGTTTGACACGGGGCCTGGCCCTCGCAAGGCCCAACGTCGTACCCGCGTTATCCTGGCTCAGCCTACTGCTCGGCGCAAATCCCCCTCACAGCATGTATTTGGTTTCGTTCCATTCAAGTGCCGCTCACCTATTTTAGGAAAGTTTCCATCCTTAGTTTTGTCAACGTATGCTTTTAGAGCGTAGATTAAGAATGTTTGAAAAAATTATACATTTTTTTATTACATATATTTTTATGCAAAATATACATTTTTTTAAATTTTTTTTTTCTAAATATCTACAGCATATCTTAATATACGTTAACCATAATTTCTTGTACCTCAAAAGTTGGAGCCATAATTTGGCTCAAAATCCACCTAGACAAACACTTCACCAAACCAAAGCCACCTTAGTAATCCCTATCACCAATAACTTTTATTAGATTATAAATTGACCCCAAACGACTTGAAAAAAATTACAAAAAAGTATAAATAGTAAATAAAAATTGCATTTTCATATAAATTTAGAATTAGTAATTATATGCGTTTAATTACAACATTTAAAGCTGAAATAAAAGATAGTTTAGATTATATTTCTGAATTAGAAAGTGAGTTAAATAGATTAAATTCTTTTTTGGCTATTGCCTCAGAACAATCTATAATAAATTATAGCCAAAGAATTTCCAGAATTAAAAATAAAATATCCTTAGAAAAAACCAATGTAGAATATTAAATTAGATCTGCAAATCCGCAATTGAATTGGTATCATAGTCTGATTTCTCGGCCTTGCCAATAACTCTTGCATAAGTATTAAATATAGTGAAGAAATAGAATCTAATAACTTAAGTAATAATAATAATACTTCTTTACAAATAATAATAGAACAAAATAATACCCTAATTAGGCTATTAAAAGAAATCAACGAAAAATTTAGAACTAATCAATTAGAAGTAATAAACGAAATTAGACATTTTGTAGAATATCTAGAAAAACAAGTAGCCATTTTTGAAGGAAAAAAAAATAGATCTATATCTCTATCCATATAGAGGAAATAATCCGGAGGATCCCTTTGAATCAATTTCACTTGCAAAACAAAAAGATAGTGGAGTTAAGTAACTATAGTTTAAGACAGTTAGAAGAAATGGTTGAAAAAAAAAATGATAATGAAATAAAATAAAAGATAATATTATAAATAACTAAACAATTAGATATGGTAGATGAATAAATAAATAATGAGAGAATAGAATTAGAAGAAGATATCTATAAACAATTAGGATTAATCAGCTTGGGAGAAATGAAACACATTCTCCTTGAAGATTTAGAACAAATAATGGGAAATGATGACACAGAAAAAGAAAATAATGTACTAGAAAACTTCGAAGACATAGAAAAAGAAAAATATAATGCTTTAGAAGAATAAACTAATAACGTTAATGACATTGATATGACAATAATAAAACAAGAAGAAGTAGCTTATCTGCCCACCTAATTCAAATCATTCAGATTTTAAAAATTTTACCAGACAACAACTGGAAAATGATACCAGAAATTATGGATATAAAAGAAGAACGGGACACTATAGTTATCTAAATAGAGAATCTTTTGCTAGAGGAATATCTAATTATGCAGATTTTATCCCTAAGAAGGAAGTATTCTTAAGGGAGATACCCTTAAAACCAATAAGTAATACAGGGTATTTATTAGACATTGATTGTGCTACAAATACAAATGAGGTAATAAAACAATGGAAGAGAGGCACGCACCATGTCTTAAATATCCTTAGTAGCAGTTGGAGCATGCAAAGTTTTCTAAATTATATTGAACATAGCTTTACGAATATAGTAGCAAGCTGGTATGACAACTTGAGAGAGTGACAAAGAAAAAAAATAGTAGAAAATACCCCAGAAGGTATGTTACACCTATTTGCAAAATATATTGAAGGAGAATTCGTAGAAAAAAGAGTGGGATGAGGATTTTTTTTGTTTAAAAAAAAAAGAAAAAAAGAAGTATGGGTCAGGAAATTAAGTAACATAAAAATAAGCGATATGAAATATATAGAAAATTATATATGTGAATACTCCTATTACTATTATTAAATAGGTAGAAATAAAATTCATTTAACCATTTTTTTTCCATAAATGACCATATCCTATAAATGTTAATATAGAATAAAAATACGAAAAATGGTTAAAAGAATTAGAAAATGCCACAAGTGACACCTTGGGTCATAGAATTAAATATCTAAGAGAATGGGTAGAGTAAGAAAGCATGAAAATGAAATAAAGAAGAAAAATAAAAGAAAAAATATTTACATTGCTGACAAACAACTAAATCATGGAGATGTGAGCCTTCACGAAGAAAAACATATAATAGCCCTGTTTGGTGCAGCTTAAAAGCTGCTTATTTCAGCTTTCAGCTTAATTTAAGCTATTTTGATGTGTTTGGTTTAGCTTATAGCTTATAGCTTTTTGGAAGTCAGAAATCAGCTTATTCTTTGAGTGGGGCAGGAGATGCTTAATTTATAAGTCAGAAGTCAACTTATGTTCATAATTATAAGCTATAAGCTGTTTAGGCATAAGCTATAAGCACTTTTCCACAGCTCTACCAAACAGGGCTAATATGAAAAAGAAAATATTTTATAAAGAACAATTTTTAATAAACAAAGAGGAGAAAAATATAAAAGAAAATATTATAAAAAACCTTATAATTTCAACAAAAGAAAAAGGTTTTTTAGAAAAAATAATTATTGTTCAGAAGGAAAAAAGACTTGTAAATGTTGGGTATGTGGAGAAACAAGCCACTTTGCTAATCAATGCAGAAATAAAAAGAATAATAGAATAATAGAAACCTTAGGAAGTTTGGATTATGTGGAATTAGAGGAAGAATAAGCTTTAGAATTGGCTTTAGAAAATAATAAAGGAATAATAGAATTAATTGAAGAAGGAATAGAAATAGAAAACGAAGATTATACCGACACTGAAGAAGAGTTAAATTTTATAATGACAGAAGAAATAAGTATAAAAAATTTAAGCGGAGAACAATTTGTGAAAGAATATTACCAATAATACGAAAAGACGAAATATATCAAAAATCAATATTTAAATTAAAAGTTAAATATATATGTGAAAGAATAGAATGAGATATTAAGGATTGTGAATATGATGTAGGAGAAATAAATTTAATAAATTATGAAAATATATTAAATAATAATAAAGATAATAAGTATGAATATATGCATATAGGGAGTGTACAAATACAAATTACACCGTTATTTGATAAATGACAATATATATATATATATATATGCATTTTTGTATGATATTAGACAACGAAATTTTAGAAGGTCCATAATCAGTAGAATAAAAAGTAATCTATGTGAGGGACCATTAAGTTTTAATTACAGATCAAGATATTATATTAGCTTAAAAGATGGATTCATAAATATATTTTTAACTTTAAAAATAAAAACTATAGGAATCGATATGCATGAAACTACCTATCCATTAAGGATATTTTGAAAAATAATATATAAGTTAGATAATACCATAAATCCTAAAATGCAACATAAAATTATAGAAGCATATAAATTTGAACCTACCAATGGAATACTATGTCACGACCCAAACCCGCCCCTATAGGTTTAGTGTCATAACTGGCCAGTAATCCTTGGATTACCCAACGTCTCTTAACAGAATGGCATACAATAAGGGAATGCGGAAGCAAATATAAAAAATATACAATATCCATAGAGCTGTGTTAACCTATATGAGACAGAAATCTTCAAAACAAACTTATATATATATATGTGTGTGACGTTATAAATACATTAGTCTTATGTCACCCATTTACACAGATAAAGCCAAAAGGGAACTTATCCCAATGTATAGATAAGCAAAACAAAACAAAACAAAAACATCCGTAGCAAGGTTAAAAACTAGACATTTCAAAAGGGAACCTCCCCGGGAGACACAGTGGCTGACTGACCTAAAACTCCAAGCAGCAACTTAGACCTGGTCACGTGCCTGTTCACCTACATACATAATATAAATAGTGAGCGGAAGTCCAGTGAATAATAATAGAGTAAAGGGTTTAAATGAATGATGTCCATAATAGAATCAAAAATCATAGTTCATATTAGAAACAAATTTATATCTTGTTCAAACTACATACAGAAATCAGAGTTCATGCTTCATCATACATGGTACAACCAATAACGTTATCGTGCTTGTCAGTTCCCTAAGGAACCTCCAGTACCGGGAACTTGTAATATACTTGAGTCACAGTATTATTACCCCTGGGCAAGGGCCATAAGACCACGGTATTGTTACCCTCGGGCAAGGGCCTTGTGCTTGTAGACCACGGTATTATTACCCCCAGGCAAGGGCCGTGTGCTAGGGATGCCACGAATACTTGTCAAAAGTTGGACATTCATTCATTGATACAGAACATAGCATTTTAGAAAGCAGATCATTTCTTGTCATATCATATAGGAAAATACTTAAACGTGAACATAACTTTACAAAGTTATTACTCACAGATGGCTCCACTTGCAGAACAGACAAATCAGATAACTTGTGGCACGTAACCTACACACACATAGCAAAAACACATAATGAAACACACACTCGGTTGGTTCTTAACTTCTTTCATTTCATTCTTAGTGTGTTTCTAGGTCTTAACCTCTTATTGAGTCTTAATCATGGCCTAGGAATGCCTAGGATGCAATGTGGATGCCAAATTGCACTTTGGAACTCTTAACAAAACTTGCTAAAAATAGGGGTCCCGCTCGTGCGCAACTTCCTTCGCTTGAGCGAACATGCAAAGATGTGAGAGGCCGCTTGAGCACAACTTAAGCGGTCTGTAAACTCTGAGAAAGTACTGGTTGTGTGAAATTTTCGCTCAACGACCGCTTGACGGTAGCTCGAGCGTGTGACTGATGTCTTCGCTCAAGCGTAACATTTATCGCTCGAGCGGTCTGTAAAACATGTAAAATTTTTGGAGCTTACATTTTACGCTCTAGCGAGCTTCTGGTCACTCGAGCGGAAGTGTAAGATCACAGAGTGGTCGCTCAAGCGCAAGTTCTGTCGCTCCAGCGGAAGTGCTGAATCTGGAATTTCCAGATTGCACTCCCAAGCTCCAAACTCGAATCACACACTTTAAAACTCATCTTTTTGGGCCAAAACTCCAGAAAACATTTAGAAACTTGTAAAATACCATGGTTTGAAAATCGTTTCACTGAATCAAGACCCCAAAGCATGCCAATTGATCAAAACTCCAACTTGAAATTTATGAATATGCCATGAATATGACATGCATGAATTACTTTGAACTTAGGCTTTCCAAAACATGATCAATTCAGGCCACATGGTAAGAAATGTGATGAATTCTCAAAACCAAGTCAAGATAGACACATGCATCTGAGAATTCTTTAGAAATCTACTAAAAATGCCATGATATATGCATACATGCATGATATGGTTCAATTCTCTTCATTTCTAACTCAATTCTTATATCATCCAACCTAATTCTCTAGAGTTCATGTCCTACACATCATAATTGTTCAATCTAAAGGTTGAATTCTCACCGAGGCTTGTCAATGAGAGAGCTAGAAGCTTGATCCTTGTGTTTCTAAGTCCAATTCTTTCAATTTCTAGTAAATTCTTTGTTTGAGCTCAATCTCTTCTTTCTCTCCCTCTCTCACGTTTGTTTGTGTGTGCTAGCTTAAAGATGTGTTGAAATGAAGGAAAAGAATGAATGGAGGTATAATAGGTGCCTTATATAGGCTTGGATTAAGGAATTCATTAATTAGGCTTAATTGAGCATTAATTATTTTAATTAAATTGTTCCGAATCGGATTCTAATTAAACCTACCATAATGTTCCAAAAATCCTAAATAGCACATAAATCAAGTCAATTTCGTAATCAGATGCCGATAAGGACTTCAATTGGCAAAACGAAACAGAGATGCAAACAAGTATTCCTACGATAGATAGATATAATTACAAATAAGGGGACACACATGTAATTAATTCAAAATTTCACCTTAATTTCTAATTAGGCTTATTTAATCATGAATTAACGTTAATAAAAGGTCGGGGTTATTACATACTAATAGATAGAATTACACCTAAAAAAATAAATCCTATTGAGATCAAGATAATTGATGGATAGCAAGTTTCAATAATCTTAAAAATATTACAAAAAGAAAAAAAATATAATTAAAATCGATAATACAAGAAATATTAAAATAGAAACTCCCAGCATAATAGAAAATATTGATTGAAGTGGACAACGTAAGCATATCGTCAGGAAGACACTCTATAGATAATTGTAGTATACAATCTAAAAGGAGTTCAGTTAACAAAAAAATAATAAGATAAAGAACTACGAGTGTGCTAGTATATGAAGATGAGGAGAATTTTATGGCATGGACAAAAGATGATGAATAAGAGGTACAAAAGGAATACGACACATTTGTAAAACGGTATAACAAAAAGAATGAGGAAAATAAAATGTTATTATCATATACTAATGTTAATAGTATATATATACCCATAAGAATACACATAGAAGGATTTAATACTTACGAACTATGCGCTTACTTAGATAGTGGATGCTCAGTATGTTTTGGAAAAAAATGAGACTCTTTCCATAATATATGTGAAAAAAGTAAAATCCACCACTAATAGTTCGAATCGCTAATAATAGTACGATGATACATAATGACACTATAGAAAATTTAGTTATAGAAATTAATTCAGTTACCTTTATCATTCCTAAACTTTAGGCAACCGATCAATCATCACATGATTTAATTATCGGCAATAATTTTCAAAGATTATACAACCCTTGTACTCAAACGTTACACTTTGTTATATTTACAAATAACAATAAAACCAATTGCAGTCTTAAAAATAAAAACGGTTGCTACACATCACAATATTAACTTTGTACGCAACAAGCGTGGTGAACAGGTAATCTCTCTAACCGGACGCGAAACTGCGCTAAGTATTAAAGAAATTAGAAATTCAAAAAGAACAACAAGAAAGATGCAAAAATTTATATAGTGAAGATCCGTTAAAATTTTGGCATAAAGATAAAAGTATAGCTAAATTAGACCTAATCAACCCTAATAAAATAATTAGAGTAAAACAAATAGTATATACTTATAATGATATAGAGGAATTTAGAAAAGGGATATAAGATCTCAAACAAAAAGGATTGATTAGAGATAGTAAAAGTCCACATAGTAGTCCAATATTTATGGTTAGAAATTATGCTAAGATTAAAAGAGAAAATGCTAGAATGGTAATAAATTATAAAAAATTAAATGATCATACTAAAAGAGATGGTTATTTTATTCTAAATAAGCAAATCCTTTTTAACAGAATACATGGTGCCTCTTGATTCTCCAAAATGAACTGTAAAAGTGGATACTGACAAATAGAAATGGATAAAGACAGTATCCCACTAATTGCCTTCAGTGTACCACAAGGACATTATGAATGGCTTGTAATGCCATTTAGGTTAAATAATGCACCTCAAATATTTTAAAGAAGAATGGATAACATCTTTATAGAATTGAATAATATTTGTTTTGTATATATAGATGATATTTTAATTTTTTCTAGATTCATAGAACAACATAAAATATATATCAAAATAATAACAGAAAAATGTGAAGAACATGGAATATTGTTAGGTGAAAAGAAATGCGTATATGCACAAAAGGAAATAGAGTTTTTAGTAGTTAAAATAAAGGTAGGATCAATAAAAATGCAAAGTCACATTCTTAAAAAAATTAAAAAATTTCCTAATAAAATCACAGATAAAAAACAATTAGAAATATTTTTAGGATGTTTAACTTATGCATTAGATTTTATAAAAGACCTAGTCAAAATAAGAAAACCTTTATAAAAGAAACTAAAAAAGGATGAGAGTTGGACTTGGAACTCAGCCGACTCCACTTTAGTAAAATTCTTGAAAGAAAAATGTAAAGATTTACCTACCCTAACTCTTCCTTGAAAAATCTTGAAATCCCCTAGATATTTATTTGTGATTATGTATCAATTTTAAGCAGTAAATATCAATTCTAATCAAACAATCAAGATAAATCAAAACAATGACTTTAACGTGGAAAAACCATAATTGGAGCACCTCCAAATGTGATAAAAATTACGGGCCAAAGCCACAAAACAATCCACTAAGAAGACAAAATGAATTACACAAGTGCACTCTCAATTACATAGCGAATCCACGCCCGAATTGAACCGACCCCTATATGCCTCTTCCACCATGATCTTCACCTCCGAATTGTCTTGCCCAATGTTGAATCCACAACGTCCTTTTGAATCCACGACGATGAGCTACTTTAGAATCCACCAAAGCTTCAGGCCCAAATTCCACGAAATCCACCGAAGAACAACACTCTCTTTTGTATTGAACAAAACAAATAATCATTTGATGTATACTTTTTAAACCAGATTTAAACTCAAACAAACATCAAAGAAACTAGCAAAGAAGTTCCAGATACAAACCCTAATATCCAAGAAGAAGATCTAGAAGCCGTACCCTAAAATCTGACTGAAACACATATTTATAGCAAATAGGGCCACGTTCTTCGCTCAAGCGCAGGAATGGCCGCTCGAGCGCAAGAAAGTTCGCTCAAGTGTAAAATCCCAACTTCCAGTACTTTTGCAGACAGGTCAAACTTCTAGAATCAAACATTATCTGCTTGAGCGCACAAACGACCGCTCGAGCGGACAAGTATCTTCGAATGCATTTTTGCATTTTGCTCAATCCCCAACATAGTCAGCGAAGTGGAAAACAAGAAAGAATTAACTTTTGAAACATCTTTGCAAGGCACAATTCAGGTTGGATTAGCATCTAAAAACTCATAGCCTTACTGAAATAAAAGTTGAACAAAATTACAACTGAAAGGAGTTTTGTCAAATGGGATTGCCAAGAATAAAAACCTAACATTCCTAATGAAAATAATAAGTTAGTACTAGAAACTGAAGCAAGTAACACTCACTGGAGTACAATAAGTATTATAGTGGAAGTTTTAATCAAGCTGAATGTAATTATCTCACCATAGAAAGAGAATTATTAGCCATTAGGAGTGTTCACGGCTCGGGTTTGTCATAGACCTGTCATCCGAATTGACTCTATCGGGCTAGAGATTTCTTTATCCATTTTCGACCGCACTGTTGTTCGAAACCACACACTTCGAAACCGATTTTAGAGGTCGGATTTCGGTCAAGCAAACGAGTTGAACAGATCTGGTGACATTACCCTTTTCTCTTTCAAACTGTAATCTATACATACATACGCATAGACATTTAGATCTGAAAGAGAGTGAAGAAAAAAAAAAAATTTAAAGAGAGATTTGTAGCAGCCTTGCACGAGCGCATATATATATATATATTCATTTGTAGGTTTAGATTATTGATTTTTGACCAAAGCTGCTTCTTCAATGTCCTCTGCTTTCAAAATCACCGTTATAAGAACTCTTTGGTTTGTATGAGAGGGTGAGTGTGAGTGTGAGTGGGAGACGAGGGGTTTCCAGAGTGAAGGTGATGAGGATTAAAAATTTATAAAATTAGAGAGTTTGAAAGAAAAAAAAAGAAGAAAAAAGAGATCAAACTGAGAGAGAGACTATGAGAGTGAGAGAGAATAAAGAGTCTCATAATGAGAGAGGTGTTATGAATGAGTTGAATAAAGAGTCTCAGAGAAAAATTTAAAAAAAAAAAAGTAATTATGACATTAGGCTTTGGGATAGACACCTAGACTAGCAGTTCACTCTTCTAGAATGTAATTATGATGACTGCTCTTCTTTCTAAAAATTTCAGAACGTATTGGATAGAGTGTAGAGATCAACTTTTGAGACTATATAAATATAAAATTAATAAAAGATAAAGTTGTAATTTGTTTAGCAAATAAAACTATAACACGTATGGAATATATTATATTTAATTAGGTCGGTCGGTTCGGGTTTTATGATTTTTTGGCTTAGGAAACCGTGACTCGACCGATATTCTGGAAAATTTTTGAATTTCTCAACTGCAGCGGACTGTTTATTCTCACGAAACCATCCGTTGAGTGATTTTTCGAGTCGAGCGAGTCGGTTTCATCGGGTGACTCGGTTTCTTGAACACCCCTATTAGCCATAATAAAAGGTATAGAATTTTTTTAAAAATATTTTTGGCTCCAAAATCGTTTTTAATAAGAACTGATTGCAAAGTCCCACTCGGCTTCGTAAATAAGAATTTATCTAACATGCAGGCGCAAGGAAGGCTTTTATGATGGCAATTCTGGTTAAAAATATTTACCTTTGATATAGAACATATTAATGGTAATAAAAATAGTTTAGCAAATACTCTAACTTGAGAACTTGTAGATGGCATCCACATCCACAAGATTTACACTGTTAGAGAAGGAAACACTCTTGGCAGAAACTCAAGAAGTGTTGAACTTGATAACACAAGACAACACTGAAATTATCAAAAAAATGCAAGTAGCAAGAAAGAGTTGTTCTGTGAACGAGCTTATTAGGATAACCTATTTAGTAGCCAAAACCTTTTTACGATTAGAAGGATTATATTTATTTCTTTAACTCCCCTATGACATCCAAGATAAAATAAGATGTATGTTTATTAAGTTATTTCTGAGATAGTATGAAAAATGTGTCACCTATCTAGGAACTCAATGGTACTACTTCAACGGACGGACAACCTTGTATAGTTATAGAATGTTAAAAGTTTCATTCGATCTAGACAAGGTCATCAGCCCAAAAGATCCTTTGGTTCAAATGTGGAAATTGGAAATAATCAATAAATTCGACGTTCCACCTCACCTATAGAGTACTATGTTTTCTCAGCTCATCAAATTCCAACAATTCATGTTTCAAGAGAATTTATGAAGTCTATAAAGAATGAACGCCTAAATGCAGCTCATTATCTGATAAAAGTCAAAGACAAGAACGACGTGATCTCCCTACAAATGTGATTGGTTCAAAGATTGGAACGAACCTGTTATATTAGATCCAATTGAAGCAAGGGCAAAAGGTTTTTTCATAATATCTCATGAAACTACAAAATTAGCAAGAGTTGAATTCAAATTAGTTCATTATGGAAGGACTACGTTTGCAATAACACCATCCTTGGTAGAAAAGTTAATTGTTCTAGGACTGCCTATGAATTAGTATATGATTATTTGGAATATGTAAATTCGGGGACATATTTATCTGAAAGAGGATGTAAATTTTTGGAAAAATATCTGATGGAACAAGATCTAGAAAGATGGGATAAGATGTTTGAAGAATATGATGAAAACTATGATCTTAGTGATATCATAAGTGATGAGGGGGTATGAAATCTAGACAATGCAATGGATTGACAAAACCATGGGCTGTTTGGCAAAACCATGGGCTGAAGATTACATTTCCATGTGACTACACCACCAAGTGTCTCTTGTTAATAAATAAATCAGCATGTGGCCACACTACCTGCTTGTTTGTCTCTTGTTTGTCTTCAAGTAACAAAAAAAATTTAATGTATAAAAGATTTTATGTTTATAGAATATGTTGAAATCAGGACTTTGAAGTCCATAAGCTGCCTATATAAAGGCCTTGAGGTAGAGTAAAAGGGGAGAGATTACTTAGAGTATACTTAAAACTAATAAAGAAAGTCTGGTTCTCAGGCTTTCTTAGAGTAAACAATACTCTAGAAATTCCTTGTAAATCTTTGTTCAATAAATAAAAAAGTTTTTCATTTTCAGAAAAGAGCGTGTTACTACTGTATGTCAAGTTATTAATTTTAGGTCTCCTGCCACTACAAGAAAACTGGGTATATGAGACGGAACTATTTGTGACGGCACACTGGCCGTCTCAAAAAGCCACTTTTTGTGACGGCAGATAATGCCATCTCAAAAAAGCAGAGTATTTGCGACGGCACCATTTGCCGTCTAAAAAAAACAGAGCATTTGCGACGGCACTATTTGCCGTCTCAAAAAATGAGACTATTCGTCGCAAATAGTCTCATTTTTTGAGACGGCAAATAGTGCCGTTGCAAATGCTCTGTTTTTTTGAGACAGCAAATGGTGCCGTCGCAAATACTCTGCTTTTTTGAGACGGCATTTTCTGCCGTCACAAAAAGTGGCTTTCGTGTTTGTTTTTTAGTGAATATTTTTAAAATTTTAAATATTTTTTTTAGATGTACCTTACTTAGATGTATCTAAAAAATAAAAAATTTATGAAAAAATATTTTTAAAAATTAATAAATACATAAAAATACAAAAAAAAAATGTATTGAATTATTGTATTTTTTTTTGTATTTTTGGTATTTAGTGAATTTTTAAAAGATTTTTTTTACAATTTTTTTAATTTTTAGGTGTATTTATGTTAACTGTGTCTAAAAATTTTAAAAAATACTTAAAATATTAAAAAAATTCAGTAAAAACAATATAACACGGAAAACAAGAAAGTATAATTTTCTCAAAAGAGTTTTTGGAAAACTCTAACCTAGCATAGTGATTGTGGTTTTGAGATAGCTTCATATATATACAGTCACAAAATGGTTTGAATAAATTCAACGGTATTTTTCTGTCGCAAAAAAAATTAAAAAAAACAATGTCGTCTTACTCTTTTGATATAACATTTCTCTTTTCATTCATTTTTTCATCTTTCTGTCTCTCTGTCTCTATCTCTCTCTCTTCTCTTTATCTCTTTTCATTCATTTCTCTCTATCTCTATCTCTCTCTCTTTCTATGTCTGCCTGTTTCTCTCTCTCTCATTTTCTCTCTGTCTCTCGCCTATCTCTCTTCTCTCTATCTCTCTCATCTGTTTTCTCTCTCTGTCTCTCTCGCTCATCTCTCTTATCTCTATTTCTCTCATTTCTTTTTTCTCTCTCTTTCTCTTATCTCTCTATCTCTCTATCTCTCTCGCTCATTTCTCTTCTCTTTCTGTCTCTCTCTTTTTCTGTGTCTCTCTCTTGCTCATCTCTTTTCGCTCTATTTCTCTATCTTTTTGTCTATTTCTCGCTTATCTCTTATTTCTCTCTCTTTTTCTATCTCTCCATCTCTCTCTCTATCTCTTTTTCTGTCTATCTCTCTCTCCCTATCTCTCTCTCACTCATCACTCTTCTCTCTCTCTCTCTCTGTCTACTTGTCTATTTGTCTATTTCTCCTTCACTATGTTCACCTTGCTCACTCTCTTACTCCCATCTTCTCTATTTATCGAGCTCCTTCTCGATTTATCGATCCACTATAAGAAAATACACTTTTAGCAACCATTTTGTCTATCTCTCTCTCTCGCTCATCACTCTATCTCTGTCTCTCTCTCTATCTCTCTTCTTTATCTGTCTCTCACAAAATTAAAATATTTTAATATTTAAAATATTTAAAAAATTGATTTGAATTAAGTTTTGAACAGAGTTTTGAATTATCTGTCTTCTTTATTTATTGAGCTCCCTTTCGATTTATCGATCCACTACAAGAAAATGCACTTTTAGCGACCACTTTGTCTCTTTCTCGCTCATCACTCTGTCTCTTTCTCTGTCTCTCTATCTCTTTTCTCTATTCGTCTCTCACTCATCTCTCTCTCTCACCACCCATCTTCTCTACCACATTTACCACTACTGCAAATGACATTCAACTACCACCACTCTTCGCTTTCTCTCTTTCACTCATCACTCTTCTTTCTCTGTCTGTCTATCTATCTATTTGTCTGTCTGTCTGTCTATCTATCTATTTGTCTGTCTGTCTGTCTGTGTGTCTTTCGTTTATCTTTCTTCTCTCTATCTCTCTCATTTGTCTTCTCTCTATGTCTCTCTCGCTCATCTCTCTTCTCTCTATCTCTCTCATCTCTTTTCTCTCTCTCTGTCTTTCTCGCTCATCTTTCTTCTCTCTATCTCTCTATTTTTCTATTCTATCTATTGTTTATCTCTTTTCGCTCTCTTTCTATATGTCTCTCTCATCTCTTGTTTCTCTCTATTTTTCTATATGTCTTTCTCTATCTCTTTTTCTCTCTGTCTCTCTCTCTCTCTCTATATATATATCTCTTTCTCTCTTTATCTCTCTCTCACTTATCACTCTTCTCTCTTTCTTTCTTTCTCTGTGTCTGTTTCTTTGTCTCTCACTCTTCTCTCTCTCTTTCTCTTTCTCTCTATGTGTCTGTTTGTCTCTCTCTCCCATTGTGTTCACATTGCTCATTCTCTCTTTCATCTCTTATCTATTTACTGAGCTCTCCACTACAAGAAAATGCACTTTTAGCGATCATTTTTTCTCTCTCTCGCTCATCACTCTGTCTCTGTCTCTCTCTTTCTCTCCTCTATCTGTCTCTCACTCATCTCTTTCTCTTTCACCACCCATCTCTTTTACCACCTTCACCACTACTGCAAACGTCATTCCACTACCACCATTACTATCACTGTTGCCACTTCATCTCTACGACTACCATTACTACTACCATTGCCACCACTCTATTACCACCACTACCACTACTGCCATTACTACTACCATTACCTCTCCTTCACCCCTGCCACTCCATCTATTCTACCACTACCACAACTTCACCACTAATCTCCTTTGCCATCACCACCACCACCACCACCACCACCACCACCACCATCGTCTCTTATCCACCACCTTCACCACTACTACCGCTCCCTCTCTTCTACCACAAAAAATTAGTTCAAGATTTTTAATAACAAAAAAAAAATGGCCCGCAGAAAAATATCGATCCACTACAAGAAAATGCACTTTTAGCGACCACTTTGTCTCTCTCTCGCTCATCACTCTGTCCCTCTCTCTCTCTCATCTATCTGTCTCTCACTCATTTCTCTTTCTCACCACCCATCTCCTTTACCACATTCACCACTACTGCAAACATCATTCCACCACCACCATTACTTCTACTGTCGCCACTTTACCTCTACGACTACCATTACTACTACTATCGCCACCACTCCACTACCACCACTACCACTACTGCCACTACTACTACCATTACCTCTCTTTCACCCCTGCCACTCCATTTACACTACCACTACCATAACTTCACCACTAATCTCTTTCGCCATCACCATCACCACCACCACCACCATCATCTCTTATCCATCACCTTCACTACTGCTGCCGCTCCTTTTCCTCTACTACAAAAAATTAGTTCATGATTTTTAGTAATAAAAAAAAATAGGCCGCAGAAAAATATTTTTCATTGACCACAGAAAATTAACTTTTATTTTAGTGGAAAATATTTTTCATTAAAATATATATTACCCCTACTTCTACAAAATAAAAAATAATAATATTTTTTTTCATTAAAATAAAAATGAAACAAATAAATTTTCAATCTTAGTAACTAAAAAAATAAAAAAATAAAAAAAAAATTCATTAACTACAAAAATATATATATATTTTAACAAAAAATAAATTTATTTAATTATTTTTTTATTTTGTTTTTATTTTTCATTCCCGCCCCTTTATTTTTTTCCATTCTCGCTTCCCCTTTTATTTTTTTCCCATCCCCCCCTCCCCCACCCAAAAAATCCCTAATCTCAAACCCAAAAAATCCCTAATCTCAAACCCAAACCAACCCAAAATCCCTAAAATCTTTAAAACCAAAATCCCCAAAACCATTTTGAAGCAAAATCTCCAAAGCCCTTGAGCCAAAATTCAACGATGGTGACGGACGACGACGGATCTCATAGCTGATTTGGTTGTTCTGACTTCCCAAACCCTCACCTTTCTCTTCACCTTCACCCTTCTCGCTCTCGCTATCTCTCTCTCTCTCTCTCTCTCTCTCTGCGAGTGTACTGCAAAAAGCTTCGAAACCCTTGGAATCTCTCAAATCTCATTCACTCATATCTCTACAAGCTCTGCTCTATGTGTATTGCGCTCTCGCTGCTCTGTTTCCTCCACCCCTAATCACTCCTTTCCCGTGCTCTCGATCTTCTCACCAAACTCCCTGACTCATCGACAATCTCATGGCTGAAGGCAAACTTGATCTTCTCTCTTCCAAATCGTCCGATCAGTCCTGGACCCCCAAAGGTACTCATTCTTTTGCATCTCTCTATCTCCATATATGATTTTTATTGGGCTTGGTTTTTTTAGTTTTATGGATTGGATCGTTATGTCGTTAATGTTAGGTTTGGGATTATTGATCTGAATGTATTTGAATTTTTGCTGACACTTCAATTTTTGAAGTTTGAAATTTTAGGGCTTCCAAGTCATTTTTGGATTCGTCTCTCGGTGGTGTTTCAGATCAGTTGCCTTGTGGTTCTGCTCTTCACATTTTTATTAATAATAATAATAATTACTCGTACTCTGATTTGCTTTAGTTGTGAAACAATACTACATAATTCCTGTGTTGCTTGATTGCCTGGGAAACAGTTGGAAAGAAAGAAAAAGGAGGAAGAAAACTGCGCATTTGTTTGGATTTTAAGTTTTATTTTATTTCGTATGTTTTCTCGATGATCAAGTAGAACGCTATAAGGTTTATATATATCTATTGATTTTGAGTTTTCAAATCGATTTTTGCTCATTTTGTATTAATATGTTGTGTCGGGAAATCAATGCCATTTTCCCCTGCCTGCTATGAGATCTGTTGGTGCTGACTATTTTGGTATTTGAGATTTGCAGCAAAAATTTGACAAGAGATATCAAGCACACACTTGTTTATCTACATGTATGTGTAAAATCATATATATATTTGGTGTGCTACAATCTTTACCTTCTCCATTCATGGTTCTTTTTCTTTTCTTCTGCATTTACTGCAACTTTTGTTTTTGGGTGTCGAGTTTTTAAGTTTTTTGTTTTTTTATTATTAGTTTCTGGTTGAGTGTATTTTTGGTTGAGTTGTTGAATGAAATGTGCTTGGTTTTCTATTCTGGAAAGAGAATGTTAATGGTTGTGGTCTGCAATAAAGACTGGGTTTTAATGTGTACCCTCTTTACTTTGCGTGTGAAACTTGGTGCATTATATGAATTGTTTTCCGTATATGTAATCTTTTATTGTTGGTCATCTTGCTGACATGTGTTCCTCTTCTCCGTTTCTAGGTTTTTTTAGTACACAACGCAGTCTTGAATAATTCAAGTGCCATTTCCCTACAAAATGTGTTGTCAAGGCTAACGATTTCTTTGCAGAGTTACCAGACAAGGACTTGAACCAATATGATGTAAGTGATGATGGGTTTTACATTAAACATTTGTGTTAAATAATACACTGCAGCAAAATTTTTAATTTATTTATGCCTTTCTCACTGTGACATAACAATTGGGTTGGGGCCCTTTAGCTGACATTCAGTATGTTTGTGGTGTGTTGTTTTCTTCTTATACTTTCTGTCACTTGCAGATAAAATTTAACCGGGAAGGCTTTATGTTTGTCCTTTGCTCAATACTGTTGAAACCCTTCTAACTATTATCAAATCTGATACCAGTTTTTTGGTTTCAATCTTGGATTTTGGGTCAAGAAAAAATATGGGTTTGGGTTTATCTGTGCTGATAGCAATGAAACCAACACTTCTGTTCTTGGCATGTTGAGAAATTACTACAAATTTCTCATACTGTTGAAATTTGAAAATAATCAAATCTGAACCAAATTTTTAGTTTCAATCTTGTATTTTGAGTCAAGAAAAAACATGGATTTTGGTTTATCTGTGCTGATAGCAATGAAGGCAACATTTCTGCTCTTGGAATTTGCATACCTTAGAACCCTTGGCTTCATATTGTTGTCACTGCCCTTATTATATGCCTCTTTGGTGTCTATGTTGCTCTCAATTGCTTCTCACCCACTTCTTAATCTTCCAATGCTTTTGGGTAAAAACCCAGATGGGACATTCCCAATCTGGTCATTGATTATGTTCAGTCCATATCTGTATTTTGTCCGAGGTTTCTCGGTGTTGCAAAGATTGTGGAGTGGGGAAGCTCCTTACAGTGAAATTTGTGAAGGTTTGTATGTTGGAGGTTGGCCTTACTCACCTGAAAAATTGCCTCCTGGTAACCCTGCTATTGTTGATTGTACTTGTGAATTGCCTAGGAATTTGGAGTTTTCAGGACATGCATATTTGTGCATTCCAACTTGGGATACGAGGGCTCCTCAGCCACGTGAAATTGAATCCGCGGTCTGGTGGGCTTGTAGGAAGAGAGCTCAGAAAATACCAATCTTCATTTACTGTGCATATGGGATATGCTTTAAACTTTCTGAGTTTCATGTGTTAGTATTGAGGCAAACTTGGTTTATGAAATACTTGTTTCTAATCCTTGACGTTCTACTAAATTGCAGATTGCTCGTTTGATTTTGTTATATTGATGCTATTCGTGAGTGCTTTTTTTTTTTTTTTTTCCCTAGTTTATTGCATCAATGTCTTTTTAAGTAAGGGTTGATAGGGTAGGGAGTAGGCTAAATATGGATTTGTTGTATCAGTGAATGAAATTGGATACTGATTCTTGTATATCAACGTGAGATGAGCTGAACTATATTTTAAAAGCCCAAGGAGTGACAGGACACATGGATTCAAGCTCTATAAAATCAAGCCCTATAACCCTTGTGATTGTAACATAGCCTATGTTTGTGGTGTGTTGTTTTCTTCTTATACTTTCTGTCACTTGCAGATAAAATTTAATCGGGAAGGCTTTATGTTTGTCCTTTGCTTAATAGCATTTATGAGATTTTGTTTTTAAAAAACTGTTCTTATTGCTGTGTCATATGCGTGTGTATTATATTGCTTGCAGGTTACTATCACTCCTGAAATGGCATCAAGAAATGTGAACAGAGCTATCATGGCAGAGCTGGTGAAACTATACAAAGAATCTGACTTGGGGAAGAGATTGCCATCAAGAAATCTCTCTCTCTCTCTCTCTCTCTCTAATGAAAGTGAATTTTGAGTCAAACTATAAGGGTGAAAAGTGTAACTGACCCATATTTATTTTTCTGTTCTATATTTTGGGTTAGAAATTTTTCTGTTCTATATGTTGTTGACTAGTTTTTTTTTATAATACTGCTTAAGTACCCCAGTAATAAAATAAAGTCAGTAGTATTGACATTCTTTTCTTCAAATCGCAATTGACATAGTTCAATTTTTATTTAATTAGTGATGAACCCTAAATTTGGTCAATGCTTATAAATTGTTTTATTGTTTTGTGCATGATTATCGACTGATATTTTGTAGGGAAATGGCAGTTGAAGGTTTGTTTCCTGGTGAATGTCAAAGGGGAGCTGTTGGTGACTATAACAATCTTAAATACCCAAAACTTGGAGATATGCTAGATTATATTCTTAAACAGCAGCCAGCATTACTAGAGGCCACAGAAATGAGGGAGGCAAAGCTTCTTTTCCCTTCAAAAACATATGTGGCTATGATCAAATTTCTGTTGAAATGCTTTGAGGCAGATGCAGAACAATACAGAGCAGTAGAAAGAATTCTAGAGTATTGGCCTTCAGTGGAGAATATGTGTTTGCTACTGGAACATGTTATGGCATATGAAGGCTCTGTTGAGTTGCATTCAAATGCCTCCAAGGCACTAATCACTATTGGAACTTTTGTTTTTGATTTATGTTATTTAGATTTGTGAACAACATTATATATGTATTATGCAACATTATGTATTGGATAATTTTGTTGATGTATTGTTCTGAATGGAAGAATGTTTTAATTATGGATGAATTTTTATTTATATACTGGACTTTTTATATTATTATGTAATTATTGATTTTTTTTTTAGTTATTTTTAATTTAATATAGGTTATTTTCATATTTTTAATAATTTTAATATAGGTTTTTTTTTTTAAAATTTTTTTTTTTTGAGACGGCAGAACACCCCGTCTCAAAAAGTAAATTGAACCAGGCTTTTTGCGACGGCACCTATACTGTCGCAAAAGGTAGGAAATTGAATTGAAAAATAAGGCCTTTAGCGACGGTATCATTGCTGTCGACAATAGTCATTAGCGACGGCTCAGGTTGCCGTCGACAATAGTCATTAGCTACGACACTTTTGGCGACGGTATTTTTGCCGTCGCAAAAAACCCTTTTAGCGACGGCAATACTGTGCCGTCGCAAAAAAGGCATTTTCCCGTCGCAAAAACAAAGGCGACGGCACTTGCCGTCGCTAAAACCCTTTTGCAACCCCCTTTGTTGCGACCCCCACTTGCCGTCGCAAAAACCTTTTAAGACGGCGTTTGGGATATTTGCGACGGCGTTTTTCCGTCGCAAAAAACAATTTTTTTTGTCGTGTGCGTAACCAAAGACGCTTTCTAAAGTTACGGTTTGAGGTAGAAAACGAAATAGACCTGTGCTGAGCTTGATCTAAGAAAGGAAATGTTGAGGTTAGCCACCTCTGTAAACTAGAAGTTTGCTAAAGCCAAAGCCATGTGCCAATTACGTTCAGGTAACGGTCAAAATCCTTAGATATTGTTATTATTTTGGAAGCATAGTGGGCCTAAAATTAAACATCTTAGAATTATAGATAAGTTTTTCTTTTTTATGAGTTTATATCATTATTTCTATATCCAAGATTAGTTGCTAGATTGTAATCAAGTACTAATATTAATCGCAAACTATCACCAATGTCATGAATTTTTACAAAATCTACTAAATACTGGTGCTACTAAAGATATAGAATTTACAAGAAAAATAGTTGATAAAAGATGGGAAAATTACCAATAGATCTTACTTTTGAGACTTATTACCCATTAAGTCCTATTGATAAATTTATCAAGTGATAAATTTATCAGTCTCTTATTTTTGTGAATAAATTTATAGTAATAAATTTATCAGTTTCTTTGTTTTTATGAATAAATTTATAGTGATAAATTTATCAGTCTCTTATTTTTATAGTGATAAATTTATCAGTTAGGACCTATAGGTAAATAAGTCTAGTTAATAGGACTAATTGGTAAGTGCCTCATAAAATATCTAAAGAAATTATATATTATCAAGAACAACTACGTTTAGTATCCTAAAAAAATAAAAATAAAAATAAATTAATTAATCATTATTTTTCACATCATCGCCACATCATCAAGCCACATCATTTGAGCCAATTTGAGCCACAAAATTTCCAACTACCAAGCAACACCCTATATGTTAGCAAGTAGTGCTCATATATTATTATTATTATTATTATTATTATTATGAGATGGGTTTCTCTCCGGTTCACAAGTGAATTAGTTTGTACTGTTGGGTTTGTGAGACTTACTACAGGTTCTGTTTCGATAATTCAAACTGTTCAATATGTAGAGCTCATCGAGTACTTCATCCTTACAAAAAATCAAGTTGATTGGATATCGATAACCCATTGATCGGAACACATTTTTGTTAAAAATTTATTTTTAAAATTATATTTACTATTGACAAAAATATGTTCCCATCAAGGGCTATCAATATTCGATCGACGTAATTTTTTTTGCAGGGACAAAATATTTGATGAGCTCTATATATTGAATAATTCGAATTATCGAAACAAGACCCGTAGTAAACTTCACATGTCTAACAATACAGTCCAGTCTACTTTATAAACAGGAGAGAAGCACATTTTTATTATTATATAATAAATTCAAGATTATATTCTTATGTTGCATATTTGTTCTGGATAACTCCGAGTGTACTTTAATATATAAAAATCTAGGAGATGACTTCTCTTTAATTTACTTAGTGGGTTAGTGCGTGTTGTTGGGCTTGTGAGACTCACCACGGGTCCTATTTTGATGATCCAAACCGTTTAATGTGTAGAGTTTGTCGAGTATTTAATATTTAAAAAAAATCACAGTAATCAGATATTGGTAGCCCCTTGATCGGAACATATTTTTGTCAACAATTTATTTTTAAAATCATATTTATCATGTGTTCCGATCAAAGAGTTATTTATATCCGATCAATGTGATTTCTTGTAGGCATAAAGTATTCAATGAGCTGTATATATTAAACAGTTTGAATTATCAAAACGGAATTCGTGATAAACCTCACAGGCTCAACAGTATACTCCAGTCTATTATATGAACCGGAAAGAAATCTTCTCCCAAAATCTAAATACATACATGCATCTATAATGGAGAGGGAAAAAATATGAATTGCAATTTGGTCAAATCAGATGATGTTGTTCATACACTTTGATTTGATCTACTAGTAATGTCATGGATTTAAAAATATTTTAAGAAATAATTAAAATTTAAAATATTTTAACAAAAGTTATTGAAAATTTTAAACACATTTTATTTCTTTTATTTTATAATAATAAGCGCATAATATTTAAATTGAGCGTAGAATGGAATTCAAGAAGATTGTTATGAATTAAATATCTGACTTCTATCCAATCCATGAAACTTTTCTGAACTTTAATACTCAGCTTTTACATAATGAGTGGAAAAAGAAAATATGGATTACTTTTTATCCATTTCACATCCATTTTTTGATACTATATATTTTGTATATTTAATTTGTTGGAGTTTGCCACCACTATGTTGTTAAAATATTGAGGATAATCTAATCCACATAATATTTTTATATCCTTCATAAAAAGCTCCACTTGGATGATTTTTCTAATCTCACTTCTTCTCATAATCAAAAGTTTAATAACCTTGTCCTAGAGCCACACAATATGGTCATTTCATATTCACATGGTTGACTCAATTGTTTAATGAAAATTGATTAAATGTGAGGTCAACACCATGGTTGATCTGTTTTTTGGAAATTAGTACAAAACTCACTTCCCTATATTTACTAGTTTATATTATATTTTACACTTCCTAAGAGATTAATTAAACTATGAGAAACCATTTTAGGTTGATGCAACGATGTTGTATGTTCTTTAAGGATGACCAGTCGTGTATGAAATTAAGATGAGAACAGTATTGTATTGGTTTGATCATATTGTTTTAGAATATCTTAACATTAAACTAACATGTTTAACCAACTGTGTTAAGTATTCTGACACTAATTTTACTTGCTTATAAACTTGTAAATCAGCTTAATATAACATAGATGACACAATTAACAAACATTGATGTTTAATGAATAACAAAGTTTCAATCAAAATCTTAATTAAACTAAGAAAAAGAAAATCAATTTTAAAAAGTTGATTAAATGTTTAGCCATGTTAAGGTAGAATAAGTATTATTGGATAGAGTAAGGTTGCTATGTATATAGCAATTAGATTGAATAGGTTAGTCATGTTAAATTTGTATTACACAAGTTTTATATTATCAAAGTCGTGTCACCTTTGAGTTTGTATCAACAAAAATTAATCCTAACTCATTAACTTTGTATCGGATTTGTGTTGTAAAAAATTTCCAACCCTACATAAAATGAATGTATAGCATTTTGTTTGTAGGTACTTTACATATATGTAGTGATAAAATTGGTACACTATATTCTAGTGCATGTGGGTGAGGGGTCATATGTGTGAGTCGTGTTTCAGAATATAAATAATAAAATCATTTATTTCTAATCTTAAGATTTTAAATAAAAAGTAAATTATATTGATTTCTCTTAGGCGGTTTGGCTCATAGATCTGAGTAAAAATTTGAAAAAGGAAAAAGAAAATATGTGTGAAATATAATTATATTTCATTCATATTTCACCAACTTTTTCCTTTTTCAAATTCCTAACCAAATGCATGAACTAAACACAACATTAAGGTTTAGACAAAATATAACAAGTTTCACAATTTTAACATAAATACACCGAATTCCTTTTTAGTAAGGCTAAAGGGATTAAAATTAATGCAGATATAGTGAAGATACAAAGATGAATAAGATAAAATATTTATTTCAATGTAAGAGAGATGACGAAATTATTTTTTCATTTATATGACTAACATATTACTAATGAAAGGGGGTATATGAATTAAAATTTTAAGAAAACTCAAAATAATTATGTCAAATTTACAGGATTTACTGTATTATTTTTCTCTAAATCCTGGAAGAAGTCAGCGTAATCTATCCTAAATAAAATGATGATAAGTTTAACAAATAGTAATTGATAGTTTAATGCTTCGCAAACATCTATATGAAGCAAATTGGGGTGCACCCATGATCATGGAAAGGCTGCTTTTGCTAGAGCTCGACTCTTCTTGAAAGATTTCTTGTTCCTTTATATACTCAAATGCCTTGTTTTTGTTCCACTCCAATGATACCGAGAGCGGTAATCTGAAATTTTTCAAGAATTTTAGATTTTTTTTTTTTTTTTTAACACAAAAAAAGGAGGTTCTGTGAGGTCTCCGCAGAGAGCCCCTGGAAAACCCAAGATTTTCGCGTCCCCCAAGAGTCGAACTTGACTCAAGGCTACGGGAAAGTAATGCTTTTACCACTGGGCCACCACCCTCGGTGGTTCAAGAATTTTAGATTAATGGTGTAGATTTGATCTTTCTACTATAGGTCCACTCTATGAATAAATCTTAACCTTAGATTTATATTCTGGATAGTTTTGTTTTTGTTTGTTTTTCTGAATTTGTAGACTCGCTGCACCAAGGAATAGCTAGCTAGGGTAGGTGATAGCTAGGTTGGATTTTGTTGTTTATCTTCCAAGAAATGGGTGATAGCTAGGTTGGATTTTGTTGTTTGTCTTCCAAGAAATGTATCTGGTGCCTTTATTTTCAGTCTTTTCCTCTTCTCTTCAAGCAAAAAGGGATCTTTCTTGCTTACATTGCATTTTCATTATTTATGTTCCTAAAAAAAAATGGGCTGGTTGGGATAATATACAAATTAGGAGAATAGACTGAATATCAATCATTTGTTATGTGATTAGTTTTTATTTTATTGTGTGGTTTAAAATATTAGTTTTCATCTATGAAATATGAATAATATAAGTGAGTGATTTAAAAAGCTCACTTTTTTTACGCTGGATTTTATTTTTGTCTCTATCGTCTCTTATCTTACATCTCAATTTATCTTTTTATTAAAAGAATAAATAGTCTAATCATGTGGTAGAGTGACGATTTGAAGTAAGAAAGACAAGAAAATGATATGATATGTCCAACTCTTTTTACATGTAAGGTGGGGTTTGTACATTATTTGAGTTATAAGTTTTTATTTTTTTGATGGAGTAGCTTTGTCTTATGTTCATAGAATGACCTTAAATAATGTCATATTTATAATTAAACTTAAAATAACATTAGTTTCAAGTATTCTTGGGGGAGGCTGTTGGGGATTAACAAGATTCCAATACTTGAATCATATGAGTCTTCTTCAACTTCATATATATATATATTGTTTTTGTCCCTATTTGTGAATCTTTGATAACTTATTGTGCTCTTATAAATGAAGTTCAATCCCTTCCAAAGAAAAAAAAAAATTCTTTTTTTACTTGGTTTTAGTCTTTTAGTGGAATCATTACAAATCAATTCTAAACCCTAAAGCAACTATTTTAATCCTAAAATCCTATACATTTACTCATAAAAAATAAAAAAAATGGAGAAAGAAACCAAACAACTCAATCACGGCTACTTTATTTATACATTATTAAAAGAGGAATAAGACAAAAACCCAATTAGCTAAGGTAGGGCAAACTCCAATTATCCCTCGTCGGAGCATTGCGTATGACATATTTGGCTGCACAAAGAATTGTTTCCCTTAAATGCAACTTCTTATTATATTTTTGAAATAGAATACTCATGTTTTGTTTTGTCTTAGCTGTGATTTTTTTCTTTATTCTAAAGAAAAATAATATTATTCTTAAAAATATTACAGTTTTGTCCATGATCAGGGCGAAGAGAGGGGGTTGGCTAGCAGAAGCTTTGGCTTTCCAACTTTTTTTTTTTTTTTAAAAATCCCAAATTATATGAGAATTTCATTGGCATTTTATGTAATATTAATGTTTTTCCACATAGGCCCTTCTAATATTTTTTTTTGGGTCCCTAATTTGAGAATTCTAACTCTTAGGGTGTGTTTGATTGGGGGGATATGGGGGGGATTATTTACTGTGTGGATTGTAATCCGCACAGTAAATCTAATCTAATGTTTGTTTTTTATTTAGTCCGCCGGACATGGAGTCCGGTCGGATTCCTTATCCCCCATATGGGAGATTATACTATTCTAGAGGGGGTGTGGGACAATTTTGGGGGGATTATTTACTGTTGGGATTAGGTGGTGAAATGACCATTTTGACCCTCTATTATTTAATTATGTATTATATTTAGTAAAATTTAATAAAATTTAAATGTCTCAATTTAAAAATAAAATAATTTTATTTAACTTTTTATTGATGTTTTATTTTTTATTTTTTAAATAATTTTTTATAGATATTTTATTGATGTTTATTTTAAAATTTTGTTTATATTTTATTTAATTTCATTATTTAAATGTTAATAGATGTTTTATTTAATTTCATTGTTTAATTATTATTATTTTTAAAAACAAATTTATTTAAAATTTTAATTAAAAAAATAATATAAATTTTTATTGATATTTTATTTATTTACATATTTAATTTAAAAAAAATAAATTTATTTAATTGTGCAAAAAATAAAATAAAATAAATTTTTATTTAATCTAGCTAAAAATAATTAAAATATTAAAGATATGTTTCAGATTGCTATTACTTAGCAAACAATTGAAAAAGGGTAAAATAGTCTTTTGTTCATTTATTCTATCCAGTCCGTCCAACCAAACGTTGGTTTCATTAAAAATAGTCATTTCCAGACATCTAATCCTATGAAAAAACAAACACATGATACATATCTAATCCAACCAAATAGTCCAGGGGATTCACAGTCCTAGGACTCAAGTCCGATGGATTTTAATCCCCCCCTTATCCAATCTGTCTAATCAAACACACCCTAGTGTCTACGATACTTTCTATTGATGTGAATTCTCTCTATTACATGAATAGAATAGGAATGTTTATTTTATGATAAATGATTATCAAAGAGATATGTCAATATATCTTTATTTCAAATTCAACCAAATCTTGTGTTGAATAAATTAAGATAGGCTACATGAATTCTTTTTTGATATTTTATATTTTATTTTATATTTTTGGGAAAAACTTACAATTACATGTGCATGATTTGACTGCTGAGTGTTTTGTTTTGTTTTGTTTTATTTTTTTTTAAGGATAATTTCAGCGAACTTGTAAATAGTGGTTGTACTAAACAGACATGTTTTTCATATGAAGTGAGAGCCAACCAAGATTCTAAAAATGCTTGTGGGAACACAACCCCACCACTAAAAAGCACAAAAGGTCCTCGGGTTGCCTCCAACCAATCACCCCACCCCACTCAATTTAGAGCAAGCATATAGGCATCACAATTTTCAAAAGATAGGCAGTATGATTGGTTGATTCATAGTAAAGTCTCCATATATCTGAACTTAAACAATATATATTTTTATTTCCTTGTAATAATTAGTGTGATACGTACGAGTTGTATTTATAATTATTCATATATATATATATATGTATATGTGTGGGTGAATTGCAAATTTTATTTTATTTTTCATACAAAAAAATGAATATAACAAATTCAGCATATCTTTAATCAATTATTTTATATTTATTTTTATTCAAAATTTAAAAATAATATATGGGCAAAATTTATAACTAAATTAAATTTTTTTTTATTTCTAACGACACTTTTTTATTTCTATATAAATACTTAAAAAAATAAATCTAAAAAAAGTAGTCAATATAAATATTATACATTAAGTAAAAAAATGTGGTTAGCATTATGCTTACATAAATTTACTATAGTTTTAATTTCAAATTATAAAAAATAATATTTTTAAAGCATTTTATTTAGTTAGTACCAAATAAAATTTTCTTAGCAAAAAGAAAAGTTATAAAATTTTATTGTAAATTTTCAATTGCCTATTGTTAAACATTCTACTTACTTGTTTGTTTGTTTGCTTGTTTTGGGAGTTTTGATCTTTAATCTTTGTTCCACATTCATTGTATTGTTTTATTTATTTATTTTCTTCTTACTTGGTTTTCGTATGATACTTTTTTTATAGTGCATCTCTGAGTGTATTAGTGAAAACATTATACACTTAAAATGCACAAAATTACAATATATAGAAAAAAAAAGTAAGTAATTACCCAAAACTAGAGCTACTTTAAGAAAAAATAAAAAATAATAAAATAAATAAAATTGTATGAAATAGAAAATGATTTATTTATTTATTAACTAATTTTTAAAAATAAACTTTAAAAAAAAACTATATAAAAAAAGTACAGAAACCAAATATAAAATATAATACAAAAAATAAATGAATTATAGGATTTTCAAGAAGTGAGACTCACAAATAAATTTTGTAAAATCTTTTCTATTCATATATTTTTTGTGTATATTTTTTGTACTTTTAATCCCGAGAATGACATTGAAATAGTTTGCACTTCTTGTATTAGGTCCATTTAATAACTTTACCAAACAGAGATATAATAAATTTCATAATACAAAACACAAGCAATTGTGAGATAAAGTATCTAAAAGAAAATGAAAGTAACGTTCAATGATAGAAGCACACCTGATGTTTTAATTGGTAGTATAATCAGACAAATCGTCATAGAAGAGGAAGACAACCTTTATTTTTCATCACAACAATTACATAACTCAATATATAATTTTAATGTCTCTTACACTTCTACACGTCCAATTCTCTATCAATATTAGAATAAATGCATGAACAAAAAAAATGGAACATTTGCAAAGTCAAAGAGATGTGATGTGAGATATTTCAATTGCTGAATTCTATTAATTAATAGTTATTAGGTTTTAATGGTCGGGTTTCTAATATTTGTTAGCTATTAAAGCTGAATTATTCTGTTTCATTTATATTCACTTGATAATTTGAGAGTGGATACGTGTTAAGCCTTTACACAAATACTTAGTACATTTTTTGAGCATTATTAATGAAATGCACAGTGTAATTTTTTTTCCACAATTGCAGCCTATAATTTTTTAATAAGAATTTATATTTATTTTAGATATTTTTTTAATATACAAATTATTTTTTACAGTGTAATTTTTTTCTTTTTTTTTCTGGCAATTGCAACCTGTTATTTTTAATAAGAATTTATATTTGTTTTAGATATTTTTTTCATATAGAAACTATTTTTTTTAGATTTTAATAAAATGCACAGTGCAATTTTTTTCTCTTTTTTTTTTCTTCACAATTGCAACCTGTTATTTTTTAATAAGAATTTATATTTGCTTTAGATACTTTTTTAATATACAAATTATTTTTTTTTAGATTTTAATAAAATGCACGGTGTAATTTTTTTTTCTTTTTTTTCACAATTGCAACCTGTTATTTTTTAATAAGAATTTATATTTGTTTTACATATTTTTTTAATATACAAATTATTTTTAAAAATTTTAATGAAATGCACAGTGTAATTTTTTTCTTTTTTTTTTTTTTTTTTTTTTGCAATTGCAACCTATTATTTTTTTTAAAAAAATTATTTATTCTTAGATATTTTTTTAATATACAAATTATTTTTTACAATGTAATTTTTTTCTCTTTTTTTTGCAATTGCAACATGTTATTTTTTAATAAGAATTTATATTTGTTTTAGATATTTTTTTAATATACAAATTATTGTTTTAAGATTTTTTATAAAAATAATTTAACAATCCCATCACTAACAATGTATGGGAGAAGTTGAAAATGGTGCGGCAATAGATATGGGAGAAGCGAAAAAGGCTTAGCGGTTGGGAGAAGTCAATAAATGTTGAAGTTTTTTTTTTTAAAATCAAAAAATTAGATAATTAAGATTGAGATATAGGAGCTCCCACAAGGATTGTGGGTTAAAACCATTTTCCTTATATAATATATACTAGCCTATCACCCATGCTATGCACGGGATAATTATAGATATTTATATTTGTTTAAGATTTTTTTTAATATATAAATTATGTTTTTTAAGATTTTTTTCTTATCACTAACCATAGTGTATGAGAAAGTTGAAAATGGTACTGCAGTAACTATACACGAATTGTATCTATAATTATTTGTATAAGGGGATTTTAAATGCTGATCAGGGAATTTTGACTAAATCAATAATCGCAGGCATGTGGAAAGATATGTGGATTGAAAAAAGTTAATAAATGCTAATCAGGGGATTTTGACCAAATCAATAAATGCTGAGTTTTTTTTTTTTTAAATAAAAATTTAAAAAAATTCAGATTGGGATATTGAAGCTTCCATAGGCCTTGGGGGTTAAAAACCCCCTTTTGCTTAATATATAGTATAGATATAGATAGATAGATAGATATATCTTTTTTTTTTTATTTTTATTTTTGTGTGGTTTCTATTCGGGTATTTTTTTTCAATTTATTTAAGATGGAGTTGTGGGTATCTTTTTTTTTTTTAAATTTAATTTATCTGTGATTTCTATTTGTTTTTAATTATTATTATTTAGGTAAGTTATGATGTGAGTTAGATATGTGATAGACATGTGAGTTTTATTGATTTAAAGCTTATTTAAGATGGAGTTGTGGGTATCTTTTTTTTTTTTTAAAAATTTAATTTATCTGTGGTTTCATTTGTTTTTAATTATTATTATTTAGGTAAGTTATGATGTGAGTTAGATATGTGATAGACATGTGAGTTTTATTGATTTAAAACTTATTTAGATAAATTTTAAAGATTTTTTGTTTTAGTTTTTTAGTTTTTTTTGTTATGTTATAATATAATATATAAAATATAGGCAGATATCTACAACTTTAATAGAAAATATTATCTGATTTTTTGGGGAAGAGAAAATGAATGCAAGTTTTAATATTTTTTTTTGAAAATTTGTGAGAGAGATTAGGAGGGAGAGATTATGAAATATTAATTAATCTATTTTGTAAATTAAAAATCAATAATTTTGAAAAATTAATTAATTTGTCCCATTAAGTAATTTAAAATTTTGATAGATATACATAAAAAAAAAAACATAATTATATTATTAAATCACAATTCAAATTTAGGTGTTATATCTTTTTTAGATCTATAGCTAAATTCTTATCTTTTTTTTTTTAATTTTTGTGTGTAACCATAGTGTATGGGAGAAATTGAAAATGGTGTTGCAATAATTATGAGAGAAGTCAAAGAGATTGTGGGTTGGGAAAAGTCAATAAATGCTGAGGTTAGGTTGGGAGAAGTCAATAAATGCTGAGATTTTTTTTTTAAATCAAAAAATTAGAAAATTAGGATTAGGAGATTGAAGCTCTTATCTGATTTTTTGGGGAAGAGAAAATGAATGCAAGTTTTAATATTTTTTTTTGAAAATTTGTGAGAGAGATTAGGAGAGAGAGATTATGAAATATTTTTATTATTAAATAAATAAATCAGTCAATAGTTTTTTTTTAATCTATTTTGTAAATTAAAAATCAATAATTTTGGAAAATTGATTAATTTGTCCCATTAAGTTGTTTAAAATTTTGATAGATATACATAAAAAAAAATACATAATTATATTATTAAATTATAATTCAAATTTAGATGTTATATCTTTTTGAGATCTATAGCTAAATTCTTATCTTTTTTATTTTTTATTTTTGTGTGTAACCATAGTTTATGGGATAAATTGAAAAGGATGTTGCAATAATTATGAGAGAAGTCAAAAGAGATTGTGGGTTAGGAAAAGTCAATAAATGCTGAGGTTGGGTTGGGAGAAGTTAATAAATGCTGATTTTTTTTTTAAATAAAAAAATTAGAAAATTAGGATTAGGAGATTGAAGCTCCCATAGGCCTTGGGGTTAAAAACCCCCTTTTGCTTAATATATAGTATAGATAGATATAGATATAGATAGATATTACTGTTTTGTTTACAGATTTTTTTATACAAAATTATTTGCTAAAATATTGTGTCAGTGATAATTTTGATATTAAAAATCATCTTACGAACTTTTTGTTTTGAAATAGTAGTAGATTCATAATAGAGTAATTCTAAAGATCTCAAAAATTCTATAAAATGTTTCATATGGGTGTGAAACCTACACAATGTAGGTCCCATGTGAGTCGCACACCTATGTAAAATATTTGGTAAAAATTTTACCTCATAATACGCCACATCATCCTCCATATATTTTTTACATACAACTTACTATCAAAATTTCGAAGCATGCTTGGACCTCGCATTAGGTTAGAATCATTCTATTTTGTTTTACACAACATGTCAAGGTACCAAATAAGTGGTTAAAACTTTAAATCATTCTATTTTGTTTTACATAACATTTCAAGGTATGAAGCATGTTCTAGATTATAGAATAGGGCCACCAAGTGAACAAATTCTACATAATTTGAGCTAATATTCTGTTTGTATTGCACCATTCTTAGTTATGATGTTTTTTGTGATGGAGATTTCAAAAACCCTTTTGACTCTAGCACAACCTTTTGAATATATCTTGCATTAGGTACATCATCAAGAGTATTATTTTTTTTGGCACTTGTTTATAAGTTACTTTATTTAACTTTTTTAATTCAATAAATAGTCTCTCTCTCTCTCACACACACACACACACAAAGGGGTGTGAAAATTTCAAGCTTGAAAAGATCAAAGATATTAAATGACACATTTACTAGAGTTTAGTAACCTTTTGGCTAATGTCAATTTTTAGTGTGTCCCCATTGTTGATCATGTGATATATTTTGCATATCTAAACCTATACTTATGGTTGCTTGCAAGTTGTGAATTTAAAATAAATGTTATTGCAACTTCACCATCCATTAATTAATTGCTTGGTTTGTTTCTCCCAAAAAAAAAAATTCAGATTTTTTTTTTTTTTGAAAAAATGAAACTAATTTGATAAAAATTAATATAAAAAAAGATATTTTAAAATTTTTTTTAAGCCTCCCAAAAGATAAAATTATATAAAAATGATAAGCATTTTTAAATTTTAATTTTTTTTTCTCCAAATTAATTTTTAACTTTTTAGAAAAAAAATGTGAAACAAGTTTTCTAAAAACCAAATCAAACATGATCAAAATGTTTTCCTTCAATTTGTAGCCACTAAAATGCTATGTACCTAGAATTTGAATGTGCAATATAGATTTAAAATAGATGTAATGTAAATTTGCTCCACACATTTGAAATTTGGAACACTTTAATTTTTTATTTTTTAATATATAGCATTATTGTTTGACACTCATGTTAGCTTCACCACCATGACCTTTATGTTGCACCCTTTCCCACCTAAACGTTTATTGGATCATCTTATAGGTTATGTTTGGATCAAGATAGTGCGCTACCTCTTTTAGGCCATATTTGTTTGGACGGACTGGATTAGGTTAGATTAATATTTTCATGACTAATAATTCTAGAATTACGAATTCATCCTACTTTGTGTTTGGATTGAGTTAGGATTATAAGAATGGACTAATAATTCAGACTTTGGCTTAATCCTCAAATTTATATCCCACCTCGCTCAGTGGGATTGAATAGTCCATCATATATGGGATACTCTATTCGGATGGATTGTTAGTCCGTACTTCAATTGTTTAACTAAACATTGGATTAATAATTTTATTGGACTATTAGTCCAATCCCAAACTCATGTTCACTCAAACAAACATGGCCTTAGGGTGTATTTGTTTGAAGGGACTGTATAAGGGGGAATTGTAATCCATCGGACTATTAGTCTTGGGATATATTGTCCCCGAACTATTAGGTTTGACTGAATTTGTATTCTATGTTTGTTTAGTCATGGGATTAGATGTCTGGATTGGACTATTTTTATTGAATCCAATGTTTGTTTAGGATATTATGGAGAAGGATAAATGCTCAAATGACTATTTTATCATTTTTTATTATTTACTAAGTAATAGCAATATTAAATATAACTTTAATATTTTAATTATTTTTAGCTAGATTAAATAAAAATTTATTTTATTTTATTTTTTGCACAATTAAAAAAAATTATTTTTAAAAAATTAAATAAATTAAATATCAATAAAATATATGTTATTTTTTAATTAAAATTTTAAATAAATTTATTTTAAATAATAATAATAATTAAATAATGAAATAAAATAAAACATCTATTAAAATTTAAATATTGAAATTAAATAAAATATAAACAAAATTTTAAAATAAAACATCAATAAATATTTATAAAAAATTATTTTAAAAAATTAAATAAATAAAACAAAAATAAAAATTAAATAAAATTATTTTATTTTTAAATTGAGACATTTAAATTTTATAAATTTTACTAAATATAATACATAATTAAATACCAGAGGGCAAAAATATAATTTTATTAGCTAATCTCATAGGATGAGTTATCCTATGGTTTCTATCCCACCCCCCCATGGGATAGCGTAGTCGCACAAATATGAGACTATTAATCCGAAACAAAACTTTTGAAACAAGCAACGGACTATTAGTTCATCTGGACTAATAATCCAATCTCATGCCTAATCCTTCCAAAATAAACACCTCCTAGTGTTTAACCAGTTTTGTTGTGCTTTTCTCTTTATATTTTCCGTTTTTATGAAAGAAATAAAATAATTTAGTGTCTTTTATTTCATTTTTTTTCATTCTATAATTTCAAAATTGAAACATAATTAAATTTATGAAGATACTTTTTATCTAATTGATCTTTTCTTGTAATTGTAGACAAAAGTAGATGCTACCACAAATTATGAAAAGTGAGTAGGATATCAATACCCATATATGAAAAAAGTGATATGCTTAACTTTAGTTGATAATGTAAGCACATAAATGTTCTTGGATGTTTTGAAGAAAGTCATGCTAATACACTATTACGATTCAAGTTGATGTTCATTATGAATTATCGTGATGTTTGTTTACATGTCATTTAGTGGTGAAATTAATAAATTGTTAAATTAAAAATAATTACAACTTATTTTGGTGCAACAGTCTTCTGTTATCCTTTACAGCGGTAATTATTACCGATGATTCAAATTTATTTTGTTAAATCAAGCGTCTGAAAATAATAAAGTACTTTGATTATGACTAATCTTCGATTAGCCTTTGAAGAATAGAATTATTCTCTAGAATCTTGATTTTCAATTTGTGTAAGATGTGAGAGCCATTAATGTTGTACAAATAGTGTAACTAAATAACACAAATAGATTCATGATTAATAATTTTTATTTCAAAATTAATAAACATACTGGAAATTGTAAAGATATACAAGAAAAGAACACAAACTGAACCTTGTACTAAACAGTGTCTTTAAAACAGATTCGCCACATCACCGGTTGGTTGTTAGAGGTTCTTCGACGTCTGTCTCTTAGGATACGATGGTTAAACCAGCTACAGCCAAGCACCTACGGTGTAACTTCAACGGACAAAACTCATGCATCACTCTCTCACTCAGAAGAATATAAAAATGAGAGGAAAAATTTTGGAATACAAAGAGAGCAAACTTTCTGGTGTGGAAGAATAAAGGAAAAAGCTTCTGCCACAAATGCATGATTAATTTCTACATAGTGGTGCAAAACTGATGACTTAATCCATCATGAATGTAGAGGGGTTACACAAATTATATATACACATGCGTAATGTGTATAATTCTGCAACCCACACATCTGGTTTGGCTCAAAAAGATTAAGATGGGTGGGCCAAGCCCAACCTCACACTTAATCCAGTCCCAAGTCCACAGACCTGTTCGGTCCATGCGGGCGGACGACGCGCGTGGCAATTTTTGCATAACTAACTTGGATTATAGTCTTGGCCTAAATCCATAACTCCATTCTTTTGAAAAATTTAGATGTCCGAAAGGGCTCACATCCTTAGGCAAAAAAATGAGATTTAAATACCTATCAATACTCTCCTCTACAATCAATGTGGGATAGAAGGTTTTACACATTTCTCAATACCGCTTTCATGAAGACAACTTAATGAGTCAATTTCTCATTCAAATTTTAACGATTTTTTGTCATTCTTTTTGTGAGGTAAAGATTTCACTACAAAAAATCTAAGAAAAATGCTAGAGACCCCAAAAATTCTACCAAAAGTTTTACCAAATGTCTCACATGGGTGTGGGACCCACATGGGATCCACATTGTGTAAGTCCCACACCCATGTGAGACATTTGGTAAAACTTTTGATAGAATTTTTGAGATCTGTAGCATTACTGAAAATCTAAATCCACTTTAACGGACCTCAATTAAGAATTAATATCCACTTTAATATAGCATTAAAGTCTCAAAAAAATTATTATTTTCCGACAATTGATTCTCTATCGCCTCACAGCAACTAGTTAGTGGTTTTAGGTTTGAAGATAATCATCTTCTCTTTTATGTTGTCAAATAAGGATTCTCTCATATCAAGCTAGGTTTGGCAATTATTTTTTTTAGTAATTTAAAAAAAATAAAAATTGTTATTAAAAATTGATATATTTGACAAATGTTATTTTTTTTGGTTATTGAAAAAGTTTAAGTAAGTTGATGTAGGAGTATATTTTTTTATAGTATTTTTAATTTTTTATATTTTCTAGAGTAATAGAACTGGAAAAATACAAATTTTAAATATTTTCACTGAAGATTAAAAAATTGAAAAAATAATATTTTTTTTTAGCAGTTGTTAAATAGAGATGAATCTGGTTAAAAAAAAAGTTGAACAAGGCCAATTGAGTTAACTAATATAGCCAGAGTTTCTGCATCACATTAAGAGATTACAAATTTCAAAATATTATAAAAGATTCATCTTTTCATCATATTATACAGAAAGTATTGAAAAAAATATTCTCAGCATTTGATGCCCAATATATCTTGATGTGACAATCTAACAGAATATTCTGCAAGACAAGTTCATAGTTTTAGATGTAGAGACGCTTTATCCATGTGATTGAAAATCTTGTTGATAATTTAAAACATAACTAACATAATTAAAATATTTCATAACAAACAGTATGGTATGCCGTAACTTTTCTTATCAAAATAATTTGTAACATTCCTTCACACATGATTCGTAACATCATAATAACGTTCATAATATAACTATAACATTCATAACTTTCACTTTAAGAATGTACATTATCCATTGGTAATTTGGCTATAAAGTGACATAGTTAATGTTTTCCACTTCAAATTGTTTGTTCATTTTTAAAACTTGTATCCTTTAATCCGTTTGGGAAGGGCTCAAGTGGCTCATGAGCCACAAAAGACAAAATAGGCTCATGAGCCACAACAGACAAAATATCACATCCAACCCCATAATCATTACACTCTTCTCTCACAAAAAAAGTCAAAAAAGCCAAAAAGCCAAGAGCCCTTCCCAAACCAAGCTTTTGAGCCCAGGCTCATATAGCCCAAAAAGCCAAAAAGCCAAAGAGCCAGCCCACTTCCCAAACGGAGGCTAATTAGGTCAATAATTATATTTTTGTAAAAAAAAAAAGTTTAAAATCCTTTTTCACAAATTAATTTTTTTTAATTAGTTCTTGTAGATAAAATTTTCAAAATCGTTAAAAAATATAAACAATTTTTTTGAGATATCTAAAATAGTAAAAATGAATAAATAATTTAAAATCTGTAATATTTTTTTTTTAATATTTTAAAGTCCACATGTCAATTAAATTGGAATAAGTTTGGAACCAAACAAAACAATTCAGAATTTTCTAAGTGAGTGATTGTGTGGTGAAAATTAAATTTATGCAGTTTCAAATTTCGTATATAAAATAAATTTAAATCATAAAATAATAATTCTGAATAATTAAATTTAGATTAATAGTATTATTGATTAAATTGAGGCTCAGAAGTCACATCATTAGGACAGACCTATAAATTGGAGGCCAATTGGATATATCATAGTTAGCTATAGTTCCACAACATTTGAACAAATACTATATGACACGACATTTTGGCGTGTAACAAAATTAAAAAACAAAACAACACACACTATTTTAATAATATTATTCTCCTGATAAAAGCATACATGTTCAAATTAATTAACATGTGATTATAATTAAAAATAATATAAGCCGTAATATAACTATGCTAATATGTACTAGGTACTGCGTGGATGATGCTCTGCACATGTTATCTTTTATTTTTTAATGAAAATTATTTTCCAATAGATTCACACCAAACCAATCAGTACAAAGTATGTAACCGTTGTTTGACAATAGTTGAAAAAGACATTTTTTTTTACAAATTATAAATTGTATTTTGAGAGAAATCCATTAAAAAGTTTATTGGAAAAATTCTATTTATATACATCAATTAAATTGATCATATTTTTCATTTTCTACTCATAATAACGGTGATCCATCTGCCATTTTGAGAACATAGTCCAAAAACGTGGCTGTCAAAAACGCAACAAAATCCCTTTGGGAAGTGCCAAAAACGCAGTCCTAAAATTACAAATTAGGGCCTATGAAAAAAAAAAATAAATAAATCTCTTATGTTGGGTAAGGATATTTTGGTCCTTTTAATTTGATTTGACACTATAAATAAATATTAAACTAAAAAGCAAAAAGTCAACTTTTTACCAACTTCCCAAATCACTTTCAAAAAAATCAAAAAACTTAGTAAAAAGTCAAAAATCAATTTTTTACCAACTTTTCAAAACAACCCTAAGTAATAATGTGGGGACTAGAGTAAGGTAGAGTGACCAACTCTATCAGAAAATATATGAATTCTTTGCGTCATTATTTCAAAACAATAACAATTGTTAATTTATACAAAAGTTTTAAAATATGTAAATTTCAAAATATAACCATAAATAAGATTTTGCCACAAGAAAACATAAAAATGAAAATTATATAAAATTCTTCTAATATTATTCTAAATTTAATTTGAATAATGTTAATTATTATTATATCTAACTCTGTCATCTTAATATAAATAAATTTAAAAATAATATTTTAAGAATCTTCAACATTGTCTAGAACTTTAAAATATAATAAATAGACAAAATAAAAAATAAATATTTACATGTAGTCTTTTAAAATACAATAATTTAATCATTTAAATTTTGACAATTAGAATTCTTTTAACACTGGTTGACAAAATACAATTATAAAAAGACCATAGTCAAAAGTCTTCTCCTCCGAAGCCATTATTCAACGCCCCAAAGCATTGACGGGACCATGTTACAAATTAATATCAGCCATTCATAGATGTGGGTCCCATAGAAATGAATAGTTGAGATCGATTTGAACATTGCCAGATGAGGCATGGAATAATTTTTCCTCCAAGAGCATTAACAGAGTTGACGCTTCTGTGTCATTGTAATTCATCCCAGCCGTCCATTCCGGGCTACACTGAAATCCAACCCCTCCACTCATACGCGTTCGTTTGTGCGGCGCGTGAATCCACATATTTCACTAGAATACGCCACGTGGAATTAAAAAAAGCTCCTTTATCTAACTACGGTACGGTTAATTTAGCAAACTCTAAAACTCTTCTTTTTGGTATGATTTTTTGATTACTTTAGTTTGGATAAAATAGTTTCCTTTGGAAATAAATTTTTAATTTTTTTTGAGATAAAAAGTAAAATAATTATAATTTAAATATGATATTTTTTTTATTAATTTATTTAATTTTTTTATACTTTTTAGTTTCAACTTATTTCTAACTCATTTCAGCTAAGTGTTAGAAAAGAAATATATTTTTATTAAAAATTTATAATTTTAATTATTAATATATATTCAAGTTTTTTTATTAATTTATAATTATTTTTTCAAAACTCCATGACTTGATATTTTCCATATAAATATGGGAAGCCGCTTTTATATTTAGCCATTTTTTAAATTTTGATTCTAAAAAATTATTCATGGGTTTTAATTTTTTGAATTTAATCTTTTGAAAATTAAATTTTTTATTTTTTATTTATTTATTTTTAGTAAATATTTTTGAAAATTTTAAGCAATTTTTGACTTTTTAAATGTACCTTACTTAGATGTATCTAAAAAGTAAAATATTGTGAAAAAATATTTTAAAAAATCAATAAATACATGAAAAAATAAAAATATATTGAATTTTCATATATATATATATATATATATTATATTTTTGGTATTTAATGAATTTTTTAAATGTTTTTTCAAAAGTACTATACTTTTTAAGTGTATTTATGTTAGGTGTAGGGGTGAACGCGGGTTGGTTGCGGCCACGGAACCTCCAATTCGCCATCCGTCCGCCAGATTGGCGGATTTGAGAAAATCAATCTGTATCCGTCTGCCAATCCGGCAGATGTGGATTGAGCGGATTGGCAGATTAGTGGATGGATGCGAATCGGTTTGACGGTTTAAAATTTTATAAATTTTCAACATAATTCAACTTGTGCAATTCCTAAAAAAAAAAAGAAAAAGTATTACTGTCAACGACTTAAAAAAATATTACAATCACTGCATGCCTCATCTAAAGAAAGAAAGTTTAAAATTTTAGAATATTACAATCACTGCATGCCTCATCCACATATTATAATCATAATATGCCTCATCTACATAAAGTATTACAATCTGTGGTTCTTAAAATATAAAAAAAATTCAAACCATTAAAATCATGAACAGAGCAATAGTAGAGATTGTATGCATTTGTATTGTTACATATATATCTATTTTTGAAAACAAAACCAACCAACATATATCATATTTTTTATTTATTATTTTTAGAGTTAGATTTTAAAATAAAAAAATATAAATAAATAATATATTTATTTTTTTCAATTCAAAAAATATATTCAAGTTGAAAACTCTTTTTCAACAGAATCTATTCAATATAATATTTAATTTTTTTTTTCAATTGAAAACACAAATAGAATATCTAAACAAATTGAAAACAAAAAATCTTACAAATTAGTAGGGGTGCTCACGGTTTGGCAGTTCGGTTGCGGCTAAAGGAACATCAAATCCGCCATCCGTCCAAAACTAGGCAGATTGGAAAAAATTAATCTGCAACCGTCCGCTCGTCATCACTTATCCGTCCAAAATGCGGCGGATCGGTTCGGTTCGGTTGGTTTGGGCGGATCAATATATCCGCTGCTCACCCTAGTTAGGTGTATCCAAAAATTTAAAAAATTGCTTAAAATATTAAAAAAATTCAGTGGAATTTTTTTTTTTAATTTTCTGAAAATTGAATCTTGAAAACCCAAACCAAAAAACTTATTTTTTCACTTTAACTTTTTATGTTTTCATTTTTTTTCAATTTATTTTCAAAGCTAATTTATATCTTAGGCCTCGTTTGGCAACATTTTGTTTTAGTTAAAAAGTAAAAAAATTACTATAAGTTATCACATCACTCTCTCTACTTTTTTTGCACATTTTTTCCATAAAAAGTCAAAAGAATTATTAAAATAACTTGTTCCCAAATGAGATCTAAAATTAAATAAAAAAATAATACATTAATCACTACATGATATAAAAATATTTTATTATATATAATTCATACTTTTGATACAAATGCAGATCTTAATATAATAATATATTGTTTATGTTTTGTAATAGTTTACGTAATATCTTTTATCTAATTTTAAATAGAAATTAATTTTAAGAGTAAATTAAAAAAGTTTAAGGGCAAAAGTGAAAGTACTAAAATGAGAAAATGACTCAATATGGAATGGGGGAACTTTATGTGGGTGGAAGTTAGGGAAAAAAATAACCAATATATGGAGGGGTGCAAGTATGGATGTAAGAAAAATTGATAAAATCGAGCTGATTGATCAAAATTGACAGAAATTTTAGTTTTTGGTCTATTTTATAATGGTCTTTTTCAGTTTTGAAATTTTTTATATCAATGCAAATTGAACAGACTAAATATTATATTTAAATATTTTTATATTATAATTTTTTAAATATTATATGAGAAGTAACTAATATAATTTACTTTTATGATAAAAATTATGGAGAAAAACATTTATAAAGTAATTTTCATATATGTTTTTTCATTTATTTTTAATGTAAAATTCTATAATCATTTAAAACCTTTTAAAACTTTATGTAAATTTATTTTCTACATCAAATAGACAAAATCGATGAAACTGAACCGTAACAAACGGTTTGTATCGGTTTTTCAATCATAAAAATTGAAATGATCGGTTTAATACCCAATATACTCTCAATATCAACTGAATCGAATCGTTTATACCCCTAGGTACAAGTGACACCTGCAGGTCTACAACTTTTTATTTGTATCCCATCACAAACACACTTACATCCTATATATTGGTAATTTTTTCCCATTTTCTTACCTGCATGTAGTTCTTCCATATAGAATGGTACACGCCGTATGTATTTTATAATTAAAAAAAAAAATGACATAATTTTATACTTTTTGAACTATAACTAAAAAAAATATCATAATTAAACATAATCACATAAGTAAACATATAATGAATCATAATTAAAATAATATTTTAACTAAAAAAAAAATAACATAAGGTGGATATAATACAGCTTTTCAAGATGTGTATATTAGAATTTCTCAAAATATATATATTTATATCTGTAGGCCTTTTTCTCTCTCTCTCTTCACACATTGTGTGTATATATACACATATATCTATCTATCTGTGTGTTTGCGAATCTAGTGCAGAGAAAAAGATAGATTAGCCTTAATTCTCCGAATTTGAGAGTAGGGTTTCGAATTCCGAATGTTCTTGAAAGGTTATGAGTTTTGGAGCTGTTTTTTTTTGATTTTTTTTGTTGCCGACAGAGAGAGGTTTTTGAATTCGAATGGCATCAATGGCGGAACCAATGAGGAGATTCGGAGTCGGTTACGCTCTCGCTCCGAAGAAGCGTCAGAGTTTCATTCAAGTTTCGTTGGTGAATCTAGCGAAAGAGAGAGGTATCGATCTCATTCGTATTGATACGGACAAGCCTTTGGTTGATCAAGGACCGTTCGATTGCGTGATGCACAAGCTCTGCGGCTCTGATTGGAAGAACCAGTTGGAGGAGTACTCGATAAAGAACCCTAATGTCCTGATAATAGATTCCCCTGATGCGATTGAGAGGCTTCACAATCGGATTTCGATGCTCGAGGTTGTTGCAGGTTTGAATAACATTGAGACTGAGACTGAATCGTTTGGAATTCCAAAGCAGATTGTGATTTACGATACGAGGACGCTCTTAGATCCGAATCAATGGGGTGAGGGTTTGAAGTTTCCGGTGATTGCCAAGCCTTTGGTCGCCGATGGGAGTGCAAAATCGCACAAGATGTCTCTGGTTTTCAATCAGGATGGTTTGAACAAGCTAAAACCTCCGATTGTGTTGCAAGAGTTCGTGAATCATGGTGGGGTGATCTTCAAAACCTATGTGGTTGGGGACTATGTGAAATGCGTGAAGAGGAAATCTTTGCCAGACGTTTCGGAGGAGAAATTGAAGAGTTTGGAGGGGTCTTTGTCGTTTTCACAGGTTTCGAATTTAACTATTCAGGAAAGAAATGATGATAAGTATTACAAGATGATGAATTTGGAAGAAATTGAGATGCCTCCACAGAGTTTTATCACCGATATTGCTCGCGGATTGAGGCGAGCAACGAAGCTTCATCTTTTTAACTTTGATGTCATTAGGGACACTAGAATTGGGAATAGGTACCTTGTAATTGACATAAATTACTTCCCTGGGTATGCGAAAATGCCATCATATGAGACTGTTTTGACAGACTTTTTCTGGGATGTGTTAAGCAAGAAAGACACAACAACAGGTCTTGATAATAATCTTGAGGTCATTAGTTTTGAGAAAGAAGCAAGGAAGTTAGTTACCAATAATGGGTGTGAAGGAAATGATGAAGAAACAGAGAACCCAATTCAAGTCTGATGGGACTTGGGACCATGGTTTAGATTGTGGGTTTATTGGCCAAAAGATTGGGTCAGCAGAAGCTGCTCAAAGCTATGCACATTTCTTTTAGATAGCAGTTAGTACAGTGGTGAATAAGTAGGTTCTTTGCTTCTGTTTTTCAGCCTCCCAAAGGCATTATTACTACATGATGGTGTTCTTAGTTGATCATGTACATTCCATGTTGCTTTGGAGATAGGTACTTCTCAAATACTCTGGAAGTTTTTAGGAAGGTTAAGTTGCCCCTTTGAGGCATATGTAATTCCTGGCTTAGAAACCGTTCTGATTTCTTCCTCTGGCAACTTTAATCAATGAATCTTGCCATTTTGTCAATGATAGTTTCATTTTGTTTCCTTTGCATATCAGTAAGCTTAATCAAATTATTATAATTTTTTTTCCCTGGAGCTGAGCTATGAAATTATTTTTCTTGCACCGCAAAATCCAGGGCCATTACCGGCCTCATGTACTATTTAATTCCCATGGTTGACTGCTGGGAAGTGATTGGCCTTGAAGGGCCTTGGTTAATTTGGTAAATGTAAAAATTTGCTGTTAATTTTTGGGAAGTATCACCTCAGTGTATACTCAGGAAAATATTTTCAGATCAGTGGTATTCATTGTAAACATTAATATTCAGAATTATAAACTTTTTCATGATTTTGTCATTAATTTTTGAAACCACCACTGACAAGTAATTCCCCCTTAATTTTTTATTTCTGCATTGTCCAAGAAGACTAGATTGAAAAAGAAATTACAGATTTTTATTTGTTTTGCTATGTATCCTTTGTTATCAATCTAGCTTGTACTTACTAATACAGAATGGATTTATAGTTCGTGACGGACTGCATGTTTTGAAGCAATTTGCCAATTTATTTTCATTTTCCTACCTTGCTTAGTCTATTTGAGCTTATTCTTGGTTTTTGTTAGACTTTGTATGTCACCAAAAAACATAAAAATATGCAAGGTAAGAAAAAAAGTGACTGGCATACTGACCTGGTAGTTTGAGCATCTCATACCTGATGACATGGGCCACTTTTTGGAAGCAATGAAGTTGGATGTGAAGTTTTCATTTTCTGTATGTTGTTTTTTGGAAATTAAGATTCCATATTGCCAAAATGGGAAAATAAATTATTGATTTTGTTTTATTTTATTTTGGCTGCTTTGTGTATTACACAGATTGGAATTACAAACTTATAAATAGCTGTATGGTATTGAAGCGTTTTGATGCCCATATTTCATGCTCAGAACTGCAGTTTGCATGTGGACTGTACTAGGAAAGTCCCAATTGGGGTGCATTGATTGATGCATTTTGTTGGAGTTTAATGAACAACTGGAAGTAAATATACATTGAAAGTACCAAGCACTTATTGTTTGTGAGTTTCCTTGAGTTGAGCCTGATTTTTTGTGCAGCTTCTAAGCCGATTCAGAGCCTGGTGGTAAAGCTTGTTTAGATTTGGGCTTCTTTCAGTCATATAGTGTAGGTCTGCTTTGTTTTGTGCAGTATTCTTTTGTTCATCTCTTGATGCAGCAGATTCTTGATCGAGTATCGACAAAGAATAATAAAGGAGGAGAAGGGGCTTGAGTTCTATTTACGCAAATGTTGGTAACTGCTTTGGTCTTGTACTTTAACTTTTGTTTTAGGAAATGCCATAGAAGATACGATACTGGTTTCTATTCTGACATATGTAAGCTTTACTTGCATGCTAAAAAGTATGGTTGAATGCATTATTTCCATGTGTAGATGAGAAATTAAAGATAATAATTTCAAACTTCTTTATTATTGTTAATTGTTTATGCTCTTAATACTACAAGCTTTGGAGCTTCAAGGGATGAAGAAAAGGCAACCATGTAAACAAACTTTTCTTTTCTTTTACAGTTGTGTGCATAGTGAGGAATGTACAGGGGTAGAATGTCGATCAAAATAGGATGAGTTCTTTTATTAACATCGCTTTCTCACCTTTGTTGCGGATGTCTTTGGTGTATATTCTGATAGAGAACAGAAAGGGAACTTACGAGTCCTGGTAACCTCATGGAAGGAAATAATAAAGAGAAAAGACGAAGAAGGAAGTTCTCCTTAAATATAGAATTTGACATATGATATCCTTGGCTCGGTTTTTCCAAGCTGATAAATTAATCTCCCAAAGTCTGAAATAGGGAATTGTTAGTCATGGTCAAGTATGAGTTGGTGGAGGTGAGGGTGGTGGTAATGATGGGTCGGTTTCTGAGATATAGTTTGAGGTGATATGGAGATCATAGTGTTGAAAAAGAATGTTCAAATGGCCATTAGTGGTGGTAAGGCATCGTCAATTAGGATTAAAAACCATGGTGGTGGTGGGGGGGTGGATTTCCAGCAGTAGAGCTAGAGCTACTGGGTTGGCTAGGGTGATGGTTGAGGAAGTGGTGGTCTGGTTTTAGCTTCTACTTGTGGATGATCTGTTTCTGCTGAGAGGTTGTTATAGGTGTATTTTACAAGTTCGACATGAATGTCATAGCTTTAATCATTGAGTTGACTAAATTTGATTGTCATTTGGAGAAACTGCCTTACAAGTTACAGAGGATAATTGGAGGCGTTATACCCAACAAGTCTACAAGTGTCTAATGAATCATTGTCGCTGACTTTCATAGCTGTGTTCAATGAATTTGTTGAAATGTTTCAGAGAATTGCAACTAGTGAGGGGGAACCAATTTTCAACCTTGTTCCTCTCCTAGGGGCTGGAAGTTCTGCAACATCTATGGATGACCTAATTACATGTGAATTATTTGCCCGGAAAACATCTTCAGCCCTGCTCTCTCCCCATTAGCTTTTTTGCAAAAATCAGAAACCGCCAGCAATGGAAAATATTTAAAGAGAAACCAGTCTGCAGATCACTGTGTGTGTTATATTTTGTCTAACAGAAGCCAGAAATCACACATCATATTTTCATTTTCAATTTTTTTCCACCTTACTTTGGTTGTTAGATGCTAATTTGCTTTTATCTTGAATTAAAAAATTTCCTCCTACTAATGGATTTGCCAATATTTTTTGAATAATACTAGGGATCATGAAAAAAATATTATGAAATGTATCATGAAATTTTTTTATCCTTTGATTAGTGTGATGTTTTATTGTGTGTATAATCCAAAGGTGGAGAATTTTTTATGATTATTTTCATGATATTTTTTTCGTGATCTCTAGCATTGCATATTTTCACTTAGTTTAGGAGTTTGTTAGTTTAGCTGCCTTGCATATTCAAGTAGTAGATAGACATAGATACAGCATAAATTTTCTGGGTCTTTCGTTTTAAAACCAACCACTCCAACCCCCCAATGTCAATGTTTTACTGGAAATCCACCATGAATTTGTGCAGATACAAATGAGGATAAGTTGTCAAAAAGAGAGCTCTCTCTCTCTCTCTCTCCTGAATTTTGGATTTTGTGTTATGCCAGTGGGATCAAAATTGATGGAATTTTGTTAATAGAGTAAGTATTAACTGTGTTTGTGGGATTATTACCAAATTTGTACAGAAAAATGAACTATAACTTGAAATTTCAATTTTATGTCTCCTTTTCTAAAGAGTGCTAGTGTATATAGAGCTTAAGCAAGGAGTTCTAGAATTGACACTCTCTTAGCCCCTAGTTCTAGTTTTGATGAAAATTAATCTTGATGGCTGTTGATCTGAGTGCAGGTACTTAAAAGGAAATACTGAGGTCTAATTGCATGGTCTAGGGCTGCATAGAAGAGAAAATATTTTGTGTTAGCGGTACTTGGCATGGTGTATTAGTTACACAAAAACGGCTCGCTTGTGTTGTGAGAATAACCCAACACCACTTTTCTTACCTTTTTTGTATACATAAATAAACATAGAGTGGATTTGTGTGTGAATAATATCTATTCATTTTTTTCTTATTTTTCTAACCCAACCAAAAAAAGAGAGAATTTAACTTGTTTTACAACTTTAAAAATCCTTTTGCAATATGAAATGTGATGTTAATATCTTGAATTAAATAATTATTAGGTTGATTTATATAACAAGGTTAATCTACTTGGGTGTTGTGAGATGGTATAATTAAGACTCAATTTTATCTTCATATAAAATTAGGTTCTATACAGAAATTATATTGATGGATACAATTTTACTAGATTTATTGATGTGGTCTATTTAAAAAATTATTGTCCATTTTATTGTGTCTGATTTTATATTTAATTTTTATTTTTGTTTTGTTTTGTGGGTACAGAACTGGCAACAAATTTTGTTTTTCTGGTACAATTTATTTATTATTATTATATTTTTTTTATTTTGGAGTCTGAAAATGGCAACAATTCATGAGTACAAAATAAAGCACTATATATGGTGATTGGATTCCTCATTGCCTGCCTATATAGAAGGTCCAATTGACAAAAGTGAGGGGGCCCATAATTTGTAGGGCTGATCCAAATTTATATCTGTGTTGAGTGTCACCCTACTTAGGGGTGTAAATTTGGCTTAGCTCGGCCCATGTCGCAACTCATAGGTTATCGCCAAAATTCGGGTAGGGCCGTCCGGTCCACAAGCCAAAAAATTAGGTCTAAACCTAGGGGTATTTGGGCCTTGGGTGGGTTAGCCTAACCATTTTTTTTTGTTTTTTAAATTTTTTTATTTTTTACTAAAAAAGACATTGGGCCTTGGGTGTGCCTTAAGCGGACTGATAGGTTGGGTCACGGGTCGGACTGGGCTTCAAAATGATGGTCCAAGCCCAGGGGCTCAGATTGGGTTCGGGCTCGAGTCTAAACGGGCTAGGCCCACCCGGGCCGTGGGTCATGTTCTCCATAAGTTTTTTTTTTTTTTGTTTTTTGTATTTAAAAAAACAAAGAAAAGAGTATTTGTTAGAAGTCCTGATTTTTTCTCTTGAGCAAGGAGAACTCCGTTTGGGAAGATCGTTTTGAGGCTTTTTTGGCTAAAATAGCCACAAAAAATAAAATAGATTTTTTTAATTTTATAAGACAAAACATCACATCCAGCCCATAATTATTACATTCTTTCTCTCACAAAAAAGCCTAAAACCCTTCCCAAACTAGGCTTTTTAACCCCTGGCTAAAATAGTCAAAAAAGTCAAAAAGTTAAAAAGCCAACCCACTTCCCAAACGACACTTTTTGGTATTGAGTTTTTAAAAATAATTTGAGTTTTTTCATTTTTCATGTTATGTTGTTTTAGTCTACCTTTTTTTTTTTTTAAGTTAATTTTTTTTTTATATGCACCGAATCTGAATGTACTTAAAATGTAAAATATTTTAAAAAAATTAATAAATACAAAAAAAATAAAAATATGTACTATTTTTTTTTTTTTGTATTTAGTGAATTTTTAATTTTTTAAAAAAAATTTATATATTTTTTAAGTGTATCTAAATTAAGTGGATCTAAAATGTTAAAAAAATTGATTAAAATATCAAAAAATCATTAAACAAAGAAATACGGATTGAATTTTTTTTTTGTTTTTCTGAAACTCCAAAACTAAATAGATTTATTTATTTATTTTTACATGATAGCATTCATCCTTTTTGTATATTAATTATTTAATGTGTCTTACCATAAGTGTGCAAAAAATCTACTAAATTTAATGAAACATGCCCATTTGATTATGTCATTCTATTTTTGGCTACTACCTAAAGATTCTAAATTCATTACCGATTTTAATAATTTTTAGCATGGTTCCATTAGTGATTTCATAATTCAGCCCCCTTTTAAATCCGGAGGCTTCATTCAGCCCCCTTTTGTTTTTTTGGGATAGTTTTTTTATTTTATTTTATTTTTTATTTAGTAGTATTTTTTGGTCAAACATTCAATATTTTATTTCAGCATCCTTTAGATTAAAAGACTCTGAAAAATTTTAAAAAAATAAATAAAATTTAATTAGGCTAACAATCATCATTGTTTACTTGTAAAATTTAAGATATATTTATTCTTTATCTCTCAACCGCCTAATAAAGGTGGTCGGCATTATCTCCATACAATTTTTTTGCCACAACAATGAGAGAACTGCATCAGTAATGCCAAATCTTAGCCATTTAATATAGTTAGAAAGTTAAATTAAAAATATTAGCTACATCTTAAAAGTGTCCCAGGACATTAATGAGCATATATATATCAAACATGTCTTTTGAAGGGGAAATCGGAAGTGGGGTTTCAACTTTGCATTTGCACTTGTATATAATATAGGTGGATTAAGACAATTAACTATATATAGAAGGTTAGGGTGGTTAATTCAGTTGGGAACATGGCTAAGCCCTCCCCAACTTTCTGGATTTTGTTTGTCCTTCTCCTTACTGCATCAGGTAAATTGTCTTTGTAAGAATTTAAGACCACAGTCCCACCCTCTGATGATTTGAAATGCTCATTTTGCTAGATTATGTTTATAGATCATTTATTAAAAAAAATGGTATACTCATTTATTTTTTGTTTTTATAGACAAATGTAATGCAATATGTGATTTTGAATATCCAGTTGATTTGATTTTTATTATGCAATATTTACACACAAATATCTACAAAATGAACAGTTAAAATCATCGAAGTAAAACTCATGAGGAGTCCGATGGACCCCAACAGTACAGTGGACTGGAAAGAATTCTGTCTTTTTTTTCAGAATTTTGGAGTTGTACCAAATATGTTATTTGTATTTTTTACACAAAAAAAAAAAAAAAAAAAAAAAAAAAACCTTGTTATAGAACTGGCAACATTCCACTTTGAATTGTGACAAAATTTTTAAATGCCCAAACACAAAATGTATGTTTAATCATTTATACAATGCAGTGCAGTGACAACAATGGTGCCAACGGTGGAAGCAGCTAGACATTGCTCTGAAAATCTGAGCGGATGCAATTCAGCTAAGGACTGCAAATCCAAGTGCAAATCCAAACATTCAAAGGGTTGGTCACATTGTGTCGTCAAATTATCATGCACGTGCTTCTACTCTTGTCCCCGGGGTACAAAACTGCCTCGTCCCCACCCTCTGCCACCAATGCCGCCGCTACCACCTGGTGGAGGAGGTGAATCAGGAAAGGTAAAGGTATAGTTTGCGTAAGCAGTGAAATAAAGTTTGATTTTGATGCTATGAAAATTGAAGTATGTATAATGTACCTCAAAATTATCCATAATTGGACTAGTTTAATAGTCTCTCCTCAGCTATGGAGCACGGGTGCGGGGTACACATATGAATACGGGTACGAGTACGTCGATACAGTAAATTTTTAAAAAAGTAAGATACATGTATGGTTGGGATACGTCAATTTTTTTTTTTTATAAAAAATTTATAACTAAACATCCAGCATACAAATCAAAGTTTCAATATCAAAACTAAACAGAAAACAGTTTGTTTAAAAAGTTATATAATTCTTTATTTTTCTTTTTTGATTGTCTAAAATAGGATGCAAAAGAGAACAAAATCATGACTCATGGGTGAAGGATATTGGAAATAAATTACTTGATATTTTCAAAATTAAAAGAAAAATAATAAAGGTTGCAACAAATTCTAGTTGTTGCTGCTGCTGCTAAAAAAAACAAAATACCACGCCATATCGGTATCGTAGCCACTACGTACTAGTGTTGTACCCACGATGTATCCAAATGTATTTGCTGTACCTGACATGTATTCAGTGTTCCTGGTATGTGTACTTGCACTCAGTAAATAGCCAGTACTCGTACGACGCCATTTTTAAAGTACTCGTACTTCATAGCTCCTCTATCTCTTCCTTCTAATAAGTTTGGGAACAGGTTTTTTTAGTAACTTTTTAACTTTTTAACTGAAATATGATGTAAAAAAAATTAGTATGTTTGAAATGACTTTTTAATTTTTTACCAAAAGATGTATAAAAAGTAGAGAGAAAATGAAATCTTTGACTTTTAGTATATGTTGTTGGCTTTTTAATTTTTTTAGCGACTTTTTAACTAAAAAAATCACTTGTCAAACGAGGTTTAAATTCTTTTTCTCTCCTACTCTCTCACAACATTTTAATTATTTAACTCATGGATAATTGTTTGGCTATCAATCCTTGTAGAAAGGCCCTTTGTAAGTGAAAGTACAAGACATCTCATAATAATATAAAGTGAGTCACAAAATTTTGATTATTTAACTCGTGGATAATTGTTTGGCTCTCAATCTTTGTAGAAAGGCCCTTTGTAAGTAAAAGTACAAGACATTTTGCCTCCGTTTGGAAAAGGGGTTGACTTTTTGACTTTTTAACTTTTTTGACTATTTTAACTTAGGTTAAAAAGTTTAGTTTGGGAAGGATTTTTTTGATTTTTTAACTTTTTTGACTTTTTTTGTGAGAAAATAGTGTAATGATTATGGATTAGGTGTGATGTTTTGCTTGTTATAGCTAAAATAGCCTATTTTATTTTTTGTGACTATTTTAATCCCAAAATCACTTGTCAAACACCACCTAATAATATAATTGTGAGTGCATGATGAATAATAAAATAAAAATTTTAAAGATAGAGAATTCTATAATGAATTATCGTGCATGTGCTTTTTATCCTCGTGAATTTTGGTGGCGGTGCACTGAGACGTGGTCTTCCAAAACCATTTATACCCTCCATGTAAAGATGGAGATATAACAATAATGTTATAGTGATTGCATTTTTTACAAAGTTATTACATTAGAAAATGATGTAACTTTTTCAGTAATGCAATAACATTCGTCTTTTCTAATTAGGCATCTCCTTTTAGTGCATCATGTTATAATACACATGATGCATATTACACACTGCGTGTGTCAATTTCTGATCATATTGTCAATTAAATATTTAGTTGGAGAACACTGACAGAATAGATTAAGCCTGAACGGCCTGTCACAAAAAGAAGAGATTCCGGCAGTGGTTTGTCCACTCGGGACACTCTGACGATCAAGTCAGTTATCTCTCAAGAGATTCCGGCAGTGACTTTCTGCTTTTGAGCACTTTACAGCTGTCCGGCTGTTTCTTCAAAATATCCTGTCCTCCAGGGGATATTTTGGGAGGGAAAGCTTGGATGTATTTCCCTTCCCTTTTACACCCCTTTCTTGCCCATTTAAGGGGCGGACCCCCTGCTTTGCTAGGGTTAGAAAATTTGTTCTCAAAACTTCATCTCCATTGGATTCCATCTCCATCTCCAAAAACCTCAAAAACCTTCAAGTCTCTAGCTCATTCCTTCATCAACACCAAGCCTCACCATCACTACTTCCATTTCAGAAGCAAAGGAAGGTTTTTCAGAGGCTAAGAACCAGCAAATTCAAGCCAAGAAGCATCAAAAGACTTGTCTTCAAGGGTAAGTCTTCATTTCCCTTTTTCTAGCACATTTTTGCTTCAATTTTCTACCTTATTTGCTTATAGTTTTGGGCTCTGAACCCTACTAATTTTAGGCTTATTTTGAGCCCCTCTACAACATTTTAGAAGGGCTCAACCTTGTTTGGCACCTCTATGATGCACCTCTTTCAATATCACTCTTTGTGCCAATATTTTGCATGCTTTGTTTAGATTACTTGTGATCCATTTTTGAGCCTGATATAAACTGTGAGTGGGCTTGTTTTGAGCCCCTCTTCAACATTGAAGAAGGGCTCAACCATGTTTGGCGGTTCTATCATGCACTTGTTTTGTAATTCTTACAATTTACCGTAAACTTGCATGGTTTCTTTAACCTATTTGAAGTCTGATTTTGAGCATGCCATTAACTGAGAATGAGCTTATTTTAGGTCCCTCTACAACATTGTAGAAGGGATCAATCTTGTTTGGGGCCTCCATGCATGGCCTCTCTTTATACCTCTCTTTGGCCCCATTTCGCATGCCTCTTTAAGCTTATTTGGCTTCTGATTTCGGCCTTCATCAGGCCTGAAAAGAGCCTTATTTTGGCCTTCTTGTCATGTTTTGTTAAGGGTCTTATGCTATTTGGTGAATACTTTTGGTACTTCATGTTATACCCTCTTTGGTTCCTTATTTTTGCATGCCTTGCTAGCTCATCATGCTTCTGTTTTTGAGCCTTCATCAGGCTTGAAAAGAGTCTTAAAATGACCCATTCTTCATGTTTTGTTAAGGGTCTAAGGCTGTTTGGTGCATCCTTTTGATACCTCATGTTATAGCCTTTGTTGGTTTCATCTTGCATGCTATATTGAGCATATCTACATACTGAATTTGGGGATGTCATCTCTTGTAAATGTGCATATTTTTGGCCCCTCTTTAATGTTGTAGAACTGTGTTTTTCAGTTTGAGCATTGTATATACCACTTGCTTCATAATCCTCCACTTTTTCCCCATTTTTGCATGCTGTTTTTGCCATACTTGTGATCATTGTTTGGCCATGCTTTGTACTGGAAAAATGCTAGTTTAGAGACTGCCTAGCATCTGTCTTTACACTTCACGCCCATTTTCTGCATATTTGGCATAGCTGCAAGTCATTTCGGGCGCATAGCATAGTATTTCGGGCATTTGGTGTAATTTAGCTATAATTCGGGGGTTATTTTGCATCATTTTGGCTGCTGAAATTCTCATTTTCCGTGTGCCATATGCCATGTCTAATTTTGTGCATCATTTCATGCCTTTATGCCATACCTCGGTTTGCGTGCCCGTGGGCACGCATTTTGAGGCACTTCTTTTTTACCTGCCGGCATCCTATGTGAGTGCGGCTGAGGCCCTCTCATGTTGGTATAAGCCCATCATTGCATTTCGCGTGTCATTCCGCATGCCTCGGTTTGCGTGCCCGTGTGCACGCATTTTGAGGCACCTCATTTTTATCCGCCGGCATCCTATGTGAGTGCGGCTGAGGCCCTCTCATGTTGGTGTAAGCTCTCATTTCATTTCGCATGCCATTTCATGCCTTCGGGCCATGCCTCGATTTGCGTGCCCGTGTGCACGCATTTCGAGGCACTTCTTTCTTATCCGACGGCCTCCCGTGTGAGTGTGGCTGAGGCCCTCTCATGTTGGTGTAAGCCCATCTTGCATCGCATATCCCATTTTAGTCCTGTTGCATTCCGTATGCCATTTTCTCGATTTGCGTGCCCGTGGGCACGCATTTCGAGACATCTCATTTTAGCCTCATTGTATATCATATTTCAGGCCGTTTCATGCCTTAATGTCATTGCCTCGGTTTGCGTGCCCGTGTGCACGCATTTCGAGGCACTTCACTTTTATCCGACGGCCTCTTACGTGAGTGTGGCTGAGGCTCTCTCATGTCAGTGTAAGTCCATTTTGCATTTTGTATGTCATTTTAGCATCATTGCATTGCGTATGCCACCGCCTCGGTTTGCGTGCCCGTGTGCACGCATTTCGAGGCACTTCTTTTTTATCCGACGGCATCTTATGTGAGTGCGGCTGAGGTCCTCTCATATTAGTGTAAGCCCGATTTTGCATTTTCATGCCTTTATATCATCGCCTCGGTTCGCGTGCCCGTGTGCACGCATTTCGAGGTGCATCTTTTTCATCTCACGGCCTCTTATGTGAGTGTGGCTGAGGCCCTCTCATGTTAGTGTAAGCCCGATTTTGCATTTTCATGCCTTTATATCATTGTCTCGGTTTGCGTGCCCGTGTGCACGTATTTCGAGGCACTTCACTTTTCATCTATTGGCCTCCTGTGTGAGTGTGGCTGAGGCTCACTCATGTTGGTATAAGCCCGCATTACATTGTCATGCCATTTTTAGTCTCATTATATCGCGTGTGTCATTACCTCGGTTTGCGTGCCCGTGTGCATGCATTTCGAGGCATCTCGTTTTCACCAGCATAGTGCATACTAGGTTGTATCTTAGATTGCATTCATGCATTACCTCGGTTCGCGTGCCCGTGTGCACGCATTTCGAGGCATCTCATTTTCATCTGCATTATGCATACTAGGTTGTATCTTAGGTTGCATTCATGCATATCATGCATATTACATCGTGCTCGGGATAGGAGTTAGCCCGGGCACGGGAAACGAGGCACGTTTCGTACTCCGAGTGACGGAACGGGTCTCAATTCCCAAGTCACCGACACTCCGGATTATCCATGATGGAGTTAGGTTTTGTTGTAGCATTCATGTGCATTCATCCTATATTGAGTTGTGCAATTCGGCTCCTCGGCCATCATGCATCGGTATGCGTGATTGGTGGCACGAGGATCGAGGCATGCATATATTTGTGAAATACATTGCTATGCCCCTTTCCTGCTCTCTGTTGCAGCAAAATGAAGAATCAGCAACTTTTCGGAGTCTGGCACGCATTTCGAGAAACATTGCAAACAGAGGCTAATTGGGGCGTCCCAGTGGATTTCCGTGCAAGGCAGCCCAAACATACATCGTTTATCAGAAGCAAGGCAGTCCCTGGCTTGCATGCCAGTTTACATTTTTTTTCTTAGTTAATTTGTCAATTAATTAGGAATCTGTATTATTTCGGACTGTATTATTCTTTTATTCGGACTGTATTATTTATTCGGACCCTCTGTGCGAGGGCAATGCTGTAATAAGTGTGGGTGTGTGTGATGTATGTCTTCCAACCCCCATTTCTTTCTCCCTTTTATTTATCTGCTTATGATGGTAGATTAGGGCATATTTCAATTAGCATACAGTATGACAGCATGTTTGCATCATTCATCTGTTTTGCATGCACCGGGCTCGGCGCATCATACAAACTGCATCGTATTTCAATTCCAAGTTGAATACATGTTAGTTGTAACATTTCACATACCATGTTTAGAATAGCCGAGCCTGCTATAGTTGCATTTTGCATGTGTTGCATTAGGCATTTTAGCATATTTAGGATTCATGCATGATTTCTAACCGGTTCCTGTTTTGGCTTGGAGTACTCGGTAAGTTTTATGCTTTAGCATCCTTGCATACGTGTGAGTGACTGCCATGAATAGCATGCTTGCCATGAGGCTATTTGCTTATGTGATATAACTGCCTTGAATGCCTGTGGGTGGAGGTTGAGTTATTTGAATTGGGACAATGCATTGACTGTTTGTTTTAAGCCCACTAGATAGTGGCAACATCACTATTTTCTAAGCCCATCTGAGGGTGGCAAATCCGCATTTTAGCCTACCTGCGGGTAGCACCATCACACCATTTTCAAACAAACAAACATGAAGTGTTTTGTTCCAATTCAGACGACTCAGTCTATACTTGTATGCTGTGCGCATCACATAGTAACCTAGGCTAATAACCGGAATAAGAACTCACAATATTTTCAAAATCAGATATCACGGTTAGTAGAGGCCGGTCTTTGACCGGGCGAGCGGGGGTGCTCACGAAGTGACCTTCCCCAATCGTACCCAAGTTCCCGAGCCGAGGCAACTTTGGTGATGACGGACACGTGGCCTTTGGCACCGAGTCAGGGTTTCCTAAATTTCCCAAAAATAAAATATTTAGGTAGCGACTCTGTATCTGGCAAAGCAGTCCATGTTTGGCACTTCTTTCAAAAAATCTGTTTCCAAAACGATTTGCCGGATTTGGACTCTTTGGTTCAAGATTTAGAACTGTGGCACAAATCGAGTCCGAACTGTAGCGAGGTCCCTCGCGGACTTGTTACAGTTTTTGGCGACTCTGCTGGGGATTTAGAGAATTTGACTCGAACTCATGATATCTGGTTTTGACTACACTTGTGTGTTTCTTTGCATTGCATTTGCATTGGTGCGCCTAGGACACCGTGTTTGCCATATGCCATTCCCGAACGATTTGCCGGAGGCTTGTCTTGTCAAGTCATGTCCGTAAGGCTGATCGGCTCTGGGCTCTGACAGCATGGGAACACAAACCCCGGTTTTACCGGGGCACCATTTTTGACCATTCGACCTAGTGCATATTCGGATCCATAGTGACCATTCCAAACTAGGACAGGTTGCTTACCCGTTTATAGGTTGTTTGAAGCCGCTGCGTGCGTAGTGAAACCTAGTTCCTGACAAAATAGGACAGGGAAACCCTACCCCAACATAGGGGTGTTTTGGCTCTCACTTATCTGTTATGTGCTTGCTAGAGTGCGTCTCTACAGGGAATGCATGTATCAGTTGAGTTTGGGCGTCAGGCCTGCGGGCATCAATTAGTATCTGAGAATCAGTTGTCTGCGGATATCCGATTCAGTTTTGGGGAACAGTGATACAGGAACAATGATCAGTGGTTGAGGGCAGTGTATTTCCAGCTTATCAAACTGCGTGTTGTATGCCCGACTGTGTGTTGTGTGTATTTAAATTAAGCTGTTGTGCTGCCTGTTTTTCTGGTTATTTATTTCCCTTTCGCTTTATTTATCTTTTGCTAGGGTAGTTTGTGGCACAATTGCTTCCGAACCATCAGATATTCCCCAAGCACTTTGGACACGAGGTCGCCGACTTACTCGATCTGAGGATCTAGTTGACGGACATCCGGTGTTCCATTCACTACCCCCGGTTATCAGAAGGAGGCCGAGGAAACGCAGTCCATCAGAGCAGAGATTACTGGTACAGCAGTCTACTTTAGCAACAGACAGTCGAATTGAGATTTCTGTGTCCGCTATAGAGATACACTTGCCAGCTATTCAGATGGAACCACAGACTACACCAGCAATGGAGGCGATGATGCGCCAAATGCATGAGAGCATGAAACAGATGCAAGAAGATGCTATCCGCCAAACGAAATTCTCCAAACAGCAGGCCGCTGTCATGGCCCAGCAGTCTGAGCTGATCAACAGATTACAACAGCAGAATGCAGCATCTGCTTCACACCAGGTCCCTCCTCCACTAGGGACGCATCAGATTCCCCCTCCACCAGCGGCTCCACTGCCTGAGCAGGCACCCACTGGCCAGAATACCCTGCTAAATCCTCAGAATGCCCCTCCAAATCCTCAGAATACCCAGAACACCCAGAATACCCCCCCAAATCCACAGAACGCTCCGCCAAACTTCCAAAACACTCAAGAGGACACGAGTCTTCCAACGGGGCTGGCTCCGCCCCCGCTTCCGCCGCAACTGTCCAAGAATCTTACACCTAATCACCCGGACTCTCCATTTGAGTTCGAGGTAGACCAGACAGCTCTGAAATTGAGCAAATTGGAAAAGCTCTTCAAGAAATCACAGGGGGTGAAGGCCATCCCAGATATTGAAGACGGCTACACTGACGTGGCCGTGACACTACCGGACAGATTTAAGATGCCGCAGATTGATCGTTTTGACGGATCAGGGGATCCTATGGTCCATCTCCGGCTATTTTCAGACGTCTTGAGGCCGATGGGCCTAACCCGACCGCAAAAGCTTTCTTTATTTGGCAGAACTTTGTCAGGGGTTGCGGCCATCTGGTACGCAAAATTGGAAGATGATGTGAAGAGAAATTGGGATGAGCTAGCCGAGGCCTTCGTTGCACAATATTCATATAATACTCAGATCGAGATTACAACACGTGATCTCGAAACGACGAGGCAGGAACAAAAAGAGACTTTCTCTGATTTTGTAACTCGGTGGAGAGCAAAGGCATCGATGATGACCTTAAGGCCAACTGATAAAGATCAAATCCGGATGATTGTGCGCAATCTCCAACCTAAGTTAATGCAGAAGATGATCGTACTCCCCTTTCCCACCTTCTCAGACTTACACGAGATGGGGGTACAGATCGAAGATGCGATGAAGCAAGGATTGATCGATCAGGATCGGGAGCAGCCCCGAAGAACATTCAACCGTAATAACAATGCGGGCCCGAGTGGCTCCGCCAACACAAGGACTTCAGAGGTCGGTATGGTCACCACCACTCCCCCTCCCCAACCAAGGCCCGCAGCGGCCACACCCTTTTCTAATGTATCCGGGAGCAGTAACCAAGCCTCAAGATACCAATCCAGAGGCCAACGAACCTTCTCCCCACTATATATGCCCTTGTCTAAAGTCCTCGGGGTTCTAGTCAGAAAGGGGCATCTGAAACCCCTGGAACCGAGACCTCCACCAAATCCACTCCCCCCTTCCCACAACCCAGCCAAGTATTGCACATACCACCAGCAGCATGGCCATGACACAGACCAATGTTTCCGGCTGCGTCATGAGATTCAGGACCTCATTGACAAGAACATCATTCTACTTCCCGAGAGACCCAACGTCACAACCAACCCACTCCCCACACATAACCAAGATCCACCGCCCAAAAGAGTAAACCTCATCCAAACTGGGGTCGTTTCCTACGATCCCAGTATCTATATTACTCCCTCCCACCTACCCAAGCCGGAGGTGATCCTTCCTGACTGCACTGACTTGTGCGTGTTGGACACCTTCACAACCCAATCTGAGCCAAAGGTGGTGATCACCGAAAATGGAACGGGGCAGGCTTCCGAGGAGAGCAGAACTGTTGAGTCGGGGATCGAACAGTCTGGGAATCTAGCTGGAAGAGCTTATGATCCGAGTGAATATATCTTGTCAATGGGCCAGCCTAAGCTGAGTGTGGGGTTGCCAGAGAAGACTGAACTGTGCATGATCCGGGGGGACAGACCTGAACAAGGGGCAGATGATCTGACTACAATGGAACAGGACTTCGCCAACCTCCAATTTTTCAACGACCAAGAATCAGCGGATGCAACTATCAACTGGTTTGAATACGGGGAGTCAGCGGAAGTTACTGGGTGGTTAGATGATCAGCCAGACATCGTGGAATTTCAATCAGAGCAAGGCCCGGCAGGGGCAAAAGTACCATTTGTGGCCGGAAGGGTCGAGAGTCAGATCGAATTGCCGGAGAGCGCCGGTACAAAGAATTCCGCTCGGGATCAAGACATTTTGAAAACCGAACAATTAACGTTGAAGGAACAAGAAAAGAAGTGGGATTCTGAGAGGATCCGAAAAGCAAAGAACCATGAAGAGGTTGAAAGTGCTGCAAGCACGAGGGCAGGACATGCTGTGAGCATGTGGAATGAAAATGCTGAGAGTGCAAACATGCCCGAACCAGACAGGTGCTTGTTAGATGCTAATGGGATGTGGTGGGAAGATGACGACTTGTATCTTGCCCACACAGACGAAGATTGGAGAGTAAATCAACCAGACAGCACCTGGTACCTCGATGAGGTGGACCACATGACCAGGAGTGGGCGGTACTTCAAGCCCCCGCACCTAGACCAACCAGAAGCATCTGGTAAAGACAAGGAAGCTGAGAAACAGAGAGAGAAACAGATTGAAGAAGAAGCTGTGCTGAGGCAATTAAAGAAGATACAAGCAGACATCTCCATCTGGGGACTGCTTATGGCTTCACGGGTACACAGACAGGCCGTCCTATCTGCCATGGACAAGGCCAAACTCTCAATCGATACTACACCAGAGCAACTGGTCGGGCTGGTTTTTCCGGGAGGGGGTTCCCCGGCATTGACCTTTTCAGACAAGGAGCTGCCGCCTGAGGGCGTGGATCATAACAGACCCCTCTACATCTCTGTAGAATGCAGGGACAAATGGATTCCGGTGGTACTTGTTGATACCGGGTCCGCTATCAATGTCTGCCCAGCCAGAACGGCGTATGCAATCGGGTTGAAGCCCGCAGACTTCACACCGACCACTCAAGTAATCAGAGCCTACGACAATACAAGTAGGGATGTCCTAGGGACAGTAAAAATCCAAACCAAGATTGGGCCTGGACAACATGAGGTAGATTTTCATGTCTTGGAGGTCCCTGCATCCTTTAACATGCTTTTGGGGCGACCCTGGTTGCATCAGGTAAAGGCCGTCTCATCCACTCTACATCAAATGGTGAAATACCCCTGTGGAAAGGGAGTAGCCATTGTGTTTGGGAACTCATCAATCCATCCCCCTCCGGAGATATCTACGCCAGTCTTAGAGATTGAACACGGCATGGAGGACGTGTTTATATCGGGATTTACTTTGGCTGAGGCCCGGGTGGTGCAAAACATTATGGCTGTGAATGAAGGTGTGTACGTCAGTGCTCAATCCGTCTACCTCATGAACAAGCTACAACATATCCCCGGGATGGGATTGGGAAGAAGCGGCAGGAAAGGAGTCGCAGCGTTGGCCGAAGTGCCACATAACCCGCATACCTTTGGACTGGGTTATCTGCCCACCAAAGAGGACTGGGTGAGAAAAGGTAAGGAAATGGCCGGCAGAGCCAGAGCAAAACAGGCTGGGAGGCCTTTTGATTTAATGCATAGGCCCATTCAGGGTACCCTGAACGGACGCTTCGTCCGGGAGGGGGAGGACTTTCCATTTTGCGGCTTCCCAGAGCCGTGGCTGAACGCGGAGAAGAAGCGCGTGCCAGGCTTCGAGATCTTTTTCGACCTACAACTATCCGGGGATGACGTTGCCGCAGAGCAGACAGACCCACCAGCTGAGGTTGAGCAGTATAAAGCAGTGGATCCTGAGGGCATTGAATTTGAAATGGGGGTAGCACTGGCATGTCTCCTCTCTGATCCTCCGATCAACCAAGAGTGCTTGGGGGATAACTTTGTGGTTTCCATGATTGGGAATGAAACGGCTGTGAGCCGACCAGCAGCTATCTTGGATGCATCGATCGCACCCTCCCTCACCTGGCAATACGAGGAGGGATTTCTGTCCAGCAGCACCGGGTCAGGTAGTGAGCCGGAATCTGATTCCACCGAGTCTTGTGAGTCGGAATCAGGTTCCAGCTCGACTGAGTCTGAGTCTGAGTCTGGTGATCCGAGGAATGTTAACCCGGATGCCACAGTCTTGTCCAGGTCGTCTTTTTCCTTTTCATTTGAGTCTGTTGTAACCAATGAATCGGACGATTTGGATGTGCCTAATGAGAATGAACTATCTGTGGTTTCCGAGTACTTTTCTGTGCCCCTAATTTATTGCATTAATTCAGACTTTCAAAACTTTGATGAAAACGAAGAGGACGAAGTTCCTCCGGTTTTACAACGTTTAATTGAGCACGAGCAAGAGAGATTTGTTAAACCATTAATGGATGAAATCATTACCGTGAACATTGGTACTGAGGAGGACCCGCGGCTGGTCCAGATCGGGTCCACATTGTCTTCGGAGGAACGCGAGCGCTTAGTCGCTTTATTAAAAGATTTCAAAGATGTTTTCGCGTGGTCCTACGAAGACATGCCTGGAATCGATCCTGAGATTGTACAGCATCGGATCCCCCTTGACCCCGAGGCTCGACCTATCAAGCAGAAACTCAGAAGGATCCGCCCAGACTGGGCTCTCAAGATTAAGGAAGAGGTCACCAAGCAAATCGACGCAGGCTTCCTGCTGGTATCTGAATATCCGACTTGGTTGGCCAACATTGTTCCGGTGCCGAAGAAGGACGGCAGGATCCGGGTGTGTGTGGACTTCAGGGATCTGAACAGAGCTAGTCCGAAGGATGATTTCCCCTTACCGCACATCGATGAGCTGGTAGATTTCACAGCAGGGCATGCATTGCTCTCATTTATGGATGGCTTCTCAGGATACAATCAGATAGTGATGGCACCCGAAGACCGGGAAAAGACTGCATTCACCACCCCGTGGGGAACATACTGCTACCGGGTAATGCCGTTTGGGTTGAAGAACGCTGGAGCTACATATCAACGGGCCGCGACCACGATACTACATGATATGATCCACAAAGAGGTTGAGGTGTATGTGGACGACATGATTGTCAAGTCCAAGGAAAGAGAAGGCCACTACACCGCCTTGCACAAGTTTTTCCAAAGGATCAAGGAATTCAGGTTGCGGCTAAACCCTCAGAAGTGCACATTTGGTGTTACAGCGGGAAAAATGCTGGGATTTCTGATTACACAAAGAGGCATCGAGGTTGATCCTTCCAAAATCAAGGCCATCTTAGAAATGCCACCACCAAGGACTGAAAAGGAGGTGCGAGGCTTTCTGGGTAAAGTGCAATTCATAAGACGGTTTATTTCAAAATTAACCTTGACTTGTGAACCACTTTTTGGTCTCCTGAAGAAAGGCAAGAAATTTCAATGGGACGGCCGATGTCAAGCAGCGTTTGAACAGATCAAAGAATATCTACAGAACCCACCCGTTTTATCACCACCAGAACCAGGGAAACCGTTGATTTTGTACCTATCAGTGACTGAGACCACGATGGGCTGCATGCTTGCACAAGAGTCAGAAGACAGGGTGGAGAGAGCCATCTACTATCTGAGCAAGAAGATGCTAGAGTATGAAACTCGCTATACACCGCTGGAGAAGGCTTGCTTAGCTCTGGTATGGGCTACCAGGAAGCTGCGGCACTATCTGTTAGCTCACTCCGTAATGTTGGTTTCACGACTCGATCCCATCAAATATCTTTTCGAGAAACCAGCGCTTACGGGTAGGCTAGCTCGTTGGTTGCTGTTGCTCTCCGAATTTGATTTGAAGTATGTCACACGCAAGTCAGTAAAAGGAAGAGCAGTGGCAGAGTTCCTTGCCGACCACCCGGTTGAGGGGGATGAAGCAGTTGAATACCTGTTCCCAGATGAAGCAATTCTGCATATCGACGATGAAACTTGGACGATGTACTTCGACGGAGCGTTAAATCAACATGGGTATGGGATAGGAGTGTTGCTGATAGCACCCGACAATTCCCGTATCCCTCTAGCCTTCAAACTCCGATTCAAAGTCTCGAACAATGAAGCAGAATACGAGGCGTGTATCGCTGGTCTAGAAGCAGCCCTGGAACTAGGGGCAAAACGGCTGGATGTCATTGGGGATTCGAACCTTGTTGTGTCTCAAGCTAAAGGAGACTGGAAAGTAAAAGAGGAAAATATGATGATGTATCACCAGACCTTGGACTTGCTGATTCCTCGGTTTGAAAAGTTAAGTTTTACTCATCTACTGAGAGAGAACAACAGGTTCGCAGATTCTTTAGCAACTCTATCATCTATGATAGACATCCCGACTGGAATCCGGATGCGTCCAGTCATCATTGATCAGAAATTTGCACCTGCCTATGAGTCGATTGCAGCCATAGATGAAGTTCAGGACGAACACCCTTGGTATCACGATATCTGGAATTTCTTGGAGAAAGAAGCGTACCCGCCAGGGGTAAATGCCAAAGACAAAAGGGCAATAAGAAGATTGGCCGTTCAGTTCATCATCTGCGGGGGTAAACTGTATAAAAGGGGTCATCTGGGAATGCATAAACTGTGCGTTGATGCAGAAGAGTCAAAGCGTCTGATGGAAGCCATCCACGGAGGAGAATGTGGAGCACACATGAATGGGGTCATGCTAGCAAGGAAGATCCTCAGACAGGGTTATTACTGGTCCACCATGGAGGAGGATTGTATTGGTTTTGTTCGGCGATGCCACAAATGTCAGATCCATGCAAACCGCATGAACATTCCGCCGTCGAAGCTGTACAACATGACTTCACCATGGCCTTTTTCAGTTTGGGGGATTGATGTAATCGGGGCTGTTACGCCAAAGGGGTCGAATGGGCATGAGTTCATCCTCGTAGCGATAGATTACTTTACAAAATGGGTTGAGGCCCAGTCTTATGCGGTGTTGAAGGCTTCGCATGTTGCAAAATTTATCAGAAATAACATCATCTGTCGCTACGGGGTCCCAAATGAAATCGTTTCAGACAATGGTTCCCACTTCAAAAAGGAGGTGATTGATTTGTTGGAGAAATACAATGTGGCTTTTCATAAGTCATCTACCTACCGGCCGCAAACTAACGGAGCAGTTGAGGCCGCCAACAAGAACATCAAGCGCATACTGCAGAAGATGGTGGAAACCTACCGGGACTGGCCAGATAAGCTGCCGTTTGCTCTGTGGGGCTACCGGACTTCAATCAGAACTTCTACTGGGGCGACTCCGTATTCATTGGTTTATGGGATGGAGGCCGTTCTACCTATTGAGATTGAGGTTCCGTCACTGCGAGTATTGGCTGAGTGTCAAATAGCCGAGGCAGATTGGCAGCAGAACAGATTTGAGGAACTCATGCTCTTTGATGAAAGAAGACTGAAAGCACTGTACCACATTCAAGGCTATCAACGAAGAATTGCCCGGGCTTTTAACAAGAAGGTTAAGTCCAGGAATTTGAAGGAAGGAGATTTGGTACTCAAGGACAACCGAGCTCCCATCCACGACCCTAGAGGCAAGTTCAGACCTAATTGGACTGGCCCCTACATCATTAAGTCTATCTGGTCAGGTGGAGCTGTGGTTCTGATGGATCTGGATGGCTTAGAGTTTTCACAACCGGTCAACATGGACAAGTTGAAGAAATACTACCCTTGAGAGGCTCGCTAGGCCGAAAACCCGAAAGGGCGACCTAGGCAAAACTCAGAGCACAAAAAATTTGAAAATATAAAAACTGAGCTCGCAAGGTTGAAAACCCGCAAAGGGCGGCCTTGGCAAAAGTTAGAGCGCAAAAGGAGAGTAAAAATACCCGAGCGAACCTAAGCCTGAACTACGTAAGGCTTGATTCCCATCTTTGGGATACGTAGGCAGCTTCATCCTGAAGTTCAGCCATAATCTTTTCCCCGATCAACTTTGTCCATTTGATCGTCTCAGTCATCTCTATTCATCAGCATTTATCGCAATCTCTGGTATAGTGCTATTCAAACTAGGGGCAACTTTCCGTTGCAATGGAGTGCTGCGGTACCATTTCAAACTAGGGGCAACTTTCCAGTTGCTAGAATCCGGGGTTGTGCGTCTTAGTGACAGATCTCAGGCGTGTCCAGTTCTGATCCATATCGAAAATAGTTTTGAAAAGTTTTAATAAAAGTTGACTTTGTTCAAAATTAATCTTTTCACAACTAAGACCATTTTTGGACCAAAGCGGAAAATTTTCAGTACCACAACCTTCAATTTCATTGATTTCAAAATAGAGTTCTCCTGCTCTTGCATACAATTGAAGTTGCTTTTTTATTACACTCATAAAGAAAACTTGAAAGTACTAATAAAGCAATAAATCTGGGGCATAGTCCAGTCAGGTGTCCCTGCGCCCCCTTCCAGAGCTAGTTGAAGCCTCTGATGCCAGCCTAGGTCCAACCTGTGCTTCCTCGTTGAGCCAATCCCAGCACTCGTCAGATAAAGTGCAACTAAAAGTAAGGGCAGGGGCCAGAAGCTCTCTAACTCTCCATGCTGTGGTCTGCCGAGCCAGCTGTGCGCCTCGAACTGGGAATGTAGCCGGATACTCTATCCCCTCCGATGGGCAAGTTTGATCATGGCCGAACTGGCGCAGAATACGGAATGGGAAATAGAACACACAGTGAGTCAAACCGATCAGTCGAATCCCGACCTGCCGTGACATGCTATAGCTCATTACCGGGAGATTGAGCCAAGGACAACGCCACGCAATGCGATCTGCCGACAAATTGCACATCCATTCAAACCACCATCCCTCATCAAGGGCATCGACTAGGCGTTGTCGAAAGAAGTAGCCACGGGCTGAATAAGCAGGGGAAGAATCCACAACTTGCAATTTATCCATCAACCATATCTGGGGAGGGATCAAAAATGAGAGAATAAAGAATAGAGAGATGTGCGATGAGAGAAAAGTAAGATAAGGGTTTTGTGAGAAAAAACGAGCCCGAGGGCCGAGTGATGTGAGCAAATATACATGTGAGCTTGGGTGGGAAACATTACCTGTAGCAGTAGTGGACTCCCTGCAAACCTGGTTGTCTCCCGGCAGTGGAAAGCATCCAAGCCCATCAGTGTCTCGGCCAGAGTCATGGCGATGCAACTCTTTCCTTCTCTCAAACCTTGGGCGACTTCAATCAAACGGATGCTAGCTCCTCCAGAGCCCGAGACAAACAGAAAATGAGATAGTAGGCACAAGCAGAGGGCATGCTGCCGGAAGCCTTGCCAATGATGGTCGCTGCGGTCACCAGCATCGGAGAATCGGTAAATCAAGCTCGGAATGTCCAACATTCCGTCACAAATCAGGGATCGAGCATCATGCGCATTGAGTCCGCACATCCGCCCTAAGGTCTGGGCATAGCCAAAATTGAGCTGGGGTAAGATCTCCTCGCCTCGCTCGGATTCCATCAAGGCTTGAAAATCTTCAAAAGTAGGACATACCTCTTGCCCTCCGAAGCTGAAGACGTGCGTCACCGGGTTCCAAAACCTTGCCGCGGCATAGAGGAAAGGAAGATGCAGTGGAGTCCGGCCCAGCGTGAACAGTGCATTCAAGCCAAAACCCCAGAAGTTCAACTTCTCCGAGCCATCTAAAGAAGAAATCCAAGATGTGAGATTTTCTGCGAGAAATGCCTCCATTTTTGTGAGGAAAGGTGATGAAATGAATAAGGTCCAAGGGTGGGGCTTTTATAGAGGGGCAAAACACTATTTAAAGGACACGTGTCAAATTTCTGGAGGTTACGGGGGAGGTGGCCGGCCGGCCATCTATTCTAGTAGGCCGGCCACCCTCTAGTCTCCAAATGCAAAATGTTTTCGGCCGCGCGTTAGTCCTGTTTTGCCCGCCGGAAGGAAGTTTCAGGCACTTTCATGTGTCGGGAATGTCGAAGGCCTCCATTTCTTTCAGTTACGGGTGCGTTCCATCATCCGGATTGTTCGTCCGAAGTTTGTTCTGTTGTATTTTGCTTATCGAGTTGTTGTTTTGTTTATCGAGTTGTAAGTTTTGTCGAGCTGTCGCATTTTGTGTTTTGAATTGTTACTTTTTGGTTACACAATTTTGTTAAGTCTTGTCTATTGAGTCGTTAACATTGTTGTATTTTGCTTATCGAGTTGTAAACTTGCTAAGATTCTGTTATTTCTTAGTGAGTCGAGTTGTTTTGATTTGTTGCGTCGGTTCATTACCTGACCCGGTAAATACACAAGGCACATTTCCATTCAAGTCCATTTTTGTGCAAAATGGTGCGATGCGATGCTAAGAATTTCAAATACAAACATCTTTTCAAAAAGCTGTTTCATTCCATCATGTTTTACAACAAAATAAAGGTACAAGTTTTACAGGAAATAAAACTGCCTAATAATATGCAAAGTGCTACAAACTACTAGCCAAAAAGTAAAATAAAGCAGGAAATAACATCAGTATCCTCGGGAACGGGAATGAGGAGGCCCTCTCATCCTCTTCTGCGAGACAACCTCTGCACCATCATCACCATCCGGATCAGAGCTGTCATCCTCCGGATCTCCCTCAACCTCACCCCCGCTTTCGGAACCAAGACCGGAGCCTCCCTCCCCAGGAGATGTCTCTGACTCACGGTCCGCAACCTCCTCCTCCTCATCCTCGATAATGGGTGCCCTGCGTCTGCGAGACGACCCCGCTCCTCGAGTTCCTCGGTAAGGCCTGGATGGCCCAGCTCCTCGAGGCCCAGTACCTCGAGCAGGTCTAGCACCTCGACCTCTCTGAGAAGGCCCTGGTGGCCCGCCTCGCGCCGGAGCATATACGGGAGGCATCTGAAAATGAAAAGTGCAATACATCAGTTCAAACATAAAAAGCAGGTACAAGTACAGTATGTGAGTGGGGTGTGTGCCAGATGTGTTCTACGCAGCCTATCAGTGCAATAGAATGTTAAAAACCAGCATGTCATCGCAAATATGATAAATGCAAGAGAGATGAAGGGAACCTGGAAGCCCATGACGGACATCTGCGCCTCTCTACGCAGGACCATCCCCTCAAGTGAGGCCACCATCCCGAGCATCTGATCTATGTACTCCCGAGGTGGCTGCAGATACAAGCTCAAGTCATCAATAAATAAGCAACTGCCAAAATGTCTGTGTGATAAATGAAAAATGGTGGAACATACCGGCGGTGAGTCAGGATCACTGACATATCCGTGACCAGGCATCGGAGGCTCTATAGGGATCGGAATCGGAGAAGTAGTCCCATACTGCCAACTCATCAACTCGGTCGGCATATCTGGCCACCCAGGATGATCGAGAGTCGGAGGGATCGGAGGAATCGAACTACCTTTACCCCTAGACGCACCAGCCCTGCTAGAAGAAGGGATGTCTGTAGCACGAGCGCGACTCGAAGATGGTGCGCCAGTGGGCCTCAGTGGCGGAGCCCGCACTCCCGTCAAGGGGGGCATCAGATATATACGGCGATAGGTGGCGTAGTCCCCCTCAATGAGATATAGCAAAGCATCGGTGCCCTGCATATCCCTAATGACCTCCTCAGTAGATAGCCTATCGGCAGTCCGCATAGTGGCTGGAGGCACAGCGGGAGGGTCCTGAGAATCATACCCCCACACCTGGCGCAGGAAGCGTTCCCCCAGGAACCACACCCTACCAACTGGTCCCTCGAGCAGGTACCTATACTGGGAATTGCTCGATCCTCCGGGGTACTGATTTTGCAAATCATCGCCGAAGACTGCCCAGGGCTGCCAAGTAATCTGCAGATAACCAGTGTACAAATCAATCAGAAATCAAGAATATACAAAGCAGATCAAAGATGAAAATGAAAGGAACTGAGAGTTCTGAAATACCTCTGTCGTCCTCACAGTATCAAAATACTGTCGCAGAGAGAAGAGAGTCTCTCGAGGCCTCGATAGGTGCTCGCCCTCAAACATCAATGAAAACGGAGTCATAAGAGGTCCTACTACCTCCATCTCCGGAGCTAATGTGGGAAAATACACATACACCCATAGCTGAGAAAAGCAGTGCGGAATGTGAATACAAAGGGCTAAAGGCAGAATATAGAATGCAAAGTGCGCCGTGTGTGCAGTGAACAAGTAATGAGAAACAAAAATGTAAATCAAGAGGACAGAATGTACCTCCCAGGCTCTCCAGTAGCCGCCGAGTAAGTCCCCCCGCGTGCGAGAGACTGCGCTCATGTAACAATAAAGGGTAGCCAGGCCAGCGCCGCCCCAATCATACTGAATGACCTGTGATAGGTCTACTAGGGCACTCAAGAGATATAGCCCCACAGTGTTTCCCCTATCAGCAAACAGGGTAGTGCCGAAGAGGAACATAAGGAAACCTCGGGTGTACTGCTCGACTTCCTCAGGAGACTCAGGCTCCATCTCTGGCCTCCGGAAATGGGAAGAGAACCAAGTATACCGAACCCTCCCGGAAGCTCTGTCTACAGGAGGGCGGGCCCCCAATAGATGAATCCAAGCAGCCTCCCACTCACCCATATCCTCGTCGTAGGGAATGGGTCCACCGCCTACGTCTAGGCCGGTGAGTACAGCAAAGTCTAGTGGGGTCATGGTCATATCCCCAGTAGCAGAAAAATGGAAAGAATTGGTGGTGTCCCACCATCTCTCCGCCAAAGTAGCAAATAATGTCCTGCTGATATGACAGTGTGATAACCCCCTGCAGAATGCTCCGAATCCTGCTGAGTCAACCAAATCCCGGACAGCTTCCGGAAGCTCAGCATACCACTCCCTCGCGGCGGTGGAGCCATACCCTCGCACGGTGTGAGAACCAACCTGCATTCAGAACGGATACATGTGTTCAGTACACAATAAAAACGAGCTGTGTGCAAATGAAATGAATGAGCTATGTACAAATCAGTGGGCTGTGTGTTCATTTCAAATCTGGGCTGCGTGTTCAGTAAATCCGTGTTTTGGGCTGCGTGTTCAATTCCCAATCAGTGGGCTGTGTGTTCACTTCAAATCTGGGCTGCGTGTTCAGTAAATCCGTGTTTTGGGCTGCGTGTTCAATTCCTAATCAGTGGGCTGTGTGTTCACTTCAAATCTGGGCTGCGTGTTCAGTAAATCCGTGTTTTGGGCTGCGTGTTCAATTCCTAATCAGTGGGCTATGTGTTCACTTTCTATCTGGGCTGTGTGTTCAGTAAATCTGAGTTTGGGCTGCGTGTTCAATTCCTAATCAGTGGGCTGTGTGTTCACTTTCTATCTGGGCTGTGTGTTCAGTAAATCCGTGTTTTGGGCTGCGCGTTCAATTCCTAATCAGTGGGCTGTGTGTTCACTTCAAATCTGGGCTGCGTGTTCAGTAAATCCGTGTTTTGGGCTGCGTGTTCAATTCCTAATCAGTGGGCTGTGTGTTCACTTCAAATCTGAGCTGCGTGTTAAGTAAATCCGTGTTTTGGGCTGCGTGTTCAATTCCTAATCAGTGGGCTGTGTGTTCACTTTCTATCTGGGCTGTGTGTTCAGTAAATCTGAGTTTGGGCTGCGTGTTCAATTCCTAATCAGTGGGCTGTGTGTTCACTTCAAATCTGGGCTGCGTGTTCAGTAAATCCGTGTTTTGGGCTGCGCGTTCAATTCCTAATCAGTGGGCTGTGTGTTCACTTCAAATCTGGGCTGCGTGTTCAGTAAATCCGTGTTTTGGGCTGCGCGTTCAATTCCTAATCAGTGGGCTGTGTGTTCACTTCAAATCTGGGCTGCGTGTTCAGTAAATCCGTGTTTTGGGCTGCGTGTTCAATTCCTAATCAGTGGGCTGTGTGTTCACTTCAAATCTGGGCTGCGTGTTCAGTAAATCCGTGTTTTGGGCTGCGTGTTCAATTCCTAATCAGTGGGCTGTGTGTTCACTTCAAATCTGGGCTGCGTGTTCAGTAAATCCGTATTTTGGGCTGCGTGTTCAATTCCTAATCAGTGGGCTGTGTGTTCACTTCAAATCTGGGCTGCGTGTTCAGTAAATCCGTGTTTTGGGCTGCGTGTTCAATTCCTAATCAGTGGGCTGTGTGTTCACTTTCTATCTGGGCTGTGTGTTCAGTAAATCTGAGTTAGGGCTGTGGGTTCTATTCTCAATCAGTGTGGGCTGTGTGTTCACTTTCTATCTGGGCTGTGTGTTCAGTAAATCTGAGTTAGGGCTGTGTGTTCTATTCTCAATCAGTGTGGGCTGTGTGTTCACTTTCTATCTGGGCTGTGTGTTCAGTAAATCTGAGTTAGGGCTGTGTGTTCTATTCTCAATCAGTGTGGGCTGTGTGTTCACTTTCAAATCTGGGCTGTGTGTTCAGTAAATCTGAGTTAGGGCTGTGTGTGTCAAACTTTTCGAATCATAGGAATCGCATTGAATATATGTTGTTAGCATATTGTTCTTGTTGAATTTCTCTTCTTTTGCAGGCACGATATTGTATGTACGGTTCATTTGAGGCTGGTGCGACCAGACGAATCGCGCAGGTATCGTATCTTCTCCGTGTGAGACGCGACGAGAATTGAATGATTCTCCGCATTCCTAACTGCATGAAATGTAGTTGCTGCTTTGCATTCTTGCTTAAAACTGTTGCATCTATTTGCGAATACTTGCCTCATTACAGCTTGCTGCATTTACATGGTTACCTGGCTCTGCGCATGTCACTTTGCATTTTGCCCCCTTCGCCTGCGGGCACATATCTCTTTGCATCTTGTATGATTGTCTAAGTTTTCGGCCTTGTCAAAAATGGGTCGTCTCTGGGCTTTGACATTCACTCCCGTCACTTCGTGACTTCCGAGTTCTGTCAAAGAGGGGCAACTGTAGACACCCCATTTTTGACCGACCTTAAGACTCAGACGTCATCGATTGAGCGCTTGGTGGTGTTGCATACTGTGCTCGTTCAGAAGTCTCAGAGTCGCGGCCGTGCGCCCTGCCTCCAGACTCCCGAACTCTCTTCTGTGCCTTGTCTCGGTTTGCGAACCAGACTCGGTTTTCTCTGTTTCCTTTCCTGAGGGGAGGGAGAGGTCCCGTAGACTATCTCTCAGTGGCCGTGGGCTACATTTCGTGGTCGTAGGCCATTTTGCCCATTTCGGAGCCCGGTTCCCGGTTTTCGGAGCCGTCAGGCCGTGTGCCTCGGTTCGGGACCACCCGACCATCTCCGATTCCTCCGGTTTTTGGCATGCATCTCATTTACTCCATACCGAGGGACACTGGGGTCTCAGATACCCACTTCGTGGCCGAACGCCACTTTCGGTGCTTACCGCCTATTTTTCGGGACCCCGAACTGCGTGATTTGGGCCCCGAGCATTCATTTTGCACCGGTTTCTGTTCAATTTTGACAAGTGCCTCTGTTTTATCATACCGAGGGACACTGGGGTCTCAGATACCCACTTCGTGGCCGAACGCCACTTTCGGTGCTTACAGCCCATTTTCGGGACCCCGAACCGCGCGGTTTTGGTCCCCGAGCTTTCGTTTCGCATTAGTTTTTGTTTAATTTTGGCAGGTACCTCTGTTTTAGCACCAGGAAGATCACTGGAGGGTGGGAGGCCAGTAATTGTTTCAGAAAACCAGTTTCGCTCCTCCGGCGCCCGTTTTTCTCACTTCCGGGCTAATGTTGAACACCCTAGGGGTATTTTCTTCGAGCCGAGACTACATATTTGTGATGAGGGGACATGGGAGGACCCTAAAAACTGGTGGTCGGCCAGTAATTGTGATTTTCATTTTTGAGCCTCTCTTTCAAATGCAATGTTGTGACTCCTATTCCAGAGTTGCCAAATTCCAACCATGGGGTCTTATTTTACACACATGGGAGGACCCTAAAAAGTGGTGGTCGGCCAGTAATTGTGTTTTTCATTTTTGAGCCTCTCTTTCAAATGCAATGTTGTGTCTCCTGTTTCAGAGTTGCCAAATTCCAACCATGGGGTCTTATTCAACACACCTGGGAGGACACCAAAAAATGGTGGCCGGCCAGTAATTGTTCACTTCATTTTTTGGCCATGGCCGGCCGGCCATGGGGAGTGGCTGGCCGACCAGTGGGGTGGCCGGCCGGCCATCTTCAAGAAAACCACCTGGCCGGCCTGCTTTCTGCTTTTGAGCACTTTACAGCTGTCCGGCTGTTTCTTCAAAATATCCTGTCCTCCAGGGGATATTTTGGGAGGGAAAGCTTGGATGCATTTCCCTCCCCTTTTACACCCCTTTCTTGCCCATTTAAGGGGCTGACCCCCTTCTTTGCTAGGGTTAGAAAATTTGTTCTCAAAACTTCATCTCCATTGGATTCCATCTCCATCTCCAAAAACCTCAAAAACCTTCAAGTCTCTAGCTCATTCCTTCATCAACACCAAGCCTCACCATCACTACTTCCATTTCAGAAGCAAAGGAAGGTTTTTCAGAGGCTAAGAACCAGCAAATTCAAGCCAAGAAGCATCAAAAGACTTGTCTTCAAGGGTAAGTCTTCATTTCCCTTTTTCTAGCACATTTTTGCTTCAATTTTCTACCTTATTTGCTTATAGTTTTGGGCTCTGAACCCTACTTATTTTAGGCTTATTTTGAGCCCCTCTACAACATTGTAGAAGGGCTCAACCTTGTTTGGCACCTCTATGATGCACCTCTTTCAATATCACTCTTTGTGCCAATATTTTGCATGCTTTGTTTAGATTACTTGTGATCCATTTTTGAGCCTGATATAAACTGTTAGTGGGCTTGTTTTGAGCCCCTCTTCAACATTGAAGAAGGGCTCAACCATGTTTGGCGGTTCTATCATGCACTTGTTTTGTAATTCTTCCAATTTACCATAAACTTGCATGGTTTCTTTAACCTATTTGAAGTCTGATTTTGAGCATGACATTAACTGAGAATGAGCTTATTTTAGGTCCCTCTACAACATTGTAGAAGGGATCAATCTTGTTTGGGGCCTCCATGCATGGCCTCTCTTTATACCTCTCTTTGGCCCCATTTCGCATGCCTCTTTAAGCTTATTTGGCTTCTGATTTCGGCCTTCATCAGGCCTGAAAAGAGCCTTATTTTGGCCTTCTTGTCATGTTTTGTTAAGGGTCTTATGCTATTTGGTGAATACTTTTGGTACTTCATGTTATACCCTCTTTGGTTCCTTATTTTTGCATGCCTTGCTAGCTCATCATGCTTCTGTTTTTGAGCCTTCATCAGGCTTGGAAAGAGTCTTAAAATGACCCATTCTTCATGTTTTGTTAAGGGTCCAAGGCTGTTTGGTGCATCCTTTTGATACCTCATGTTATAGCCTTTGTTGGTTTCATCTTGCATGCTATATTGAGCATATCTACATACTGAATTTGGGGATGTCATCTCTTGTAAATGTGCATATTTTTGGCCCCTCTTTAATGTTGTAGAACTGTGTTTTTCAGTTTGAGCATTGTATATACCACTTGCTTCATAATCCTCCACTTTTTCCCCATTTTTGCATGCTGTTTTTGCCATACTTGTGATCATTGTTTCGCCATGCTTTGTACTGGAAAAATGCTAGTTTAGAGACTGCCTAGCATCTGTCTTTACACTTCACACCCATTTTCTGCATATTTGGCATAGCTGCAAGTCATTTCGGGCGCATAGCATAGTATTTCGGGCATTTGGTGTAATTTAGCTATAATTTGGGGGTTATTTTGCATCATTTTGGCTGCTGAAATTCGCATTTTCCGTGTGCCATATGCCATGTCTAATTTTGTGCATCATTTCATGCCTTTATGCCATACCTCGGTGGCACGCATTTCGAGGCACTTCTTTTTTACCTGCCGGCATCCTATGTGAGTGCGGCTGAGGCCCTCTCATGTTGGTATAAGCCCATCATTGCATTTCGCGTGTCATTCCGCATGCCTCGGTTTGCGTGCCCGTGTGCACGCATTTCGAGGCACCTCATGTTAGCCGCCGGCATCCTATGTGAGTGCGGCTGAGGCCCTCTCATGTTGGTGTAAGCCCTCATTTCATTTCGCATGCCATTTCATGCCTTCGGGCCATGCCTCGATTTGAGTGCCCGTGTGCACGCATTTCGAGGCACTTCTTTCTTATCCGATGGCCTCCCGTGTGAGTGTGGCTGAGGCCCTCTCATGTTGGTGTAAGCCCATATTGCATCGCATATCCCATTTTAGTCCTGTTGCATTCCGTATGCCATTTTCTCAGTTTGCGTGCCCGTGGGCACGCATTTCGAGACATCTCATTTTAGCCTCATTGTATATCATATTTCAGGCCGTTTCATACCTTAATGTCATTGCCTCGGTTTGCGTGCCCGTGTGCACGAATTTCGAGGCACTTCACTTTTATCCGACGGCCTCTTACGTGAGTGTGGCTGAGGCTCTCTCATGTCAGTGTAAGTCCATTTTGCATTTTGTATGTCATTTTAGCATCATTGCATTGCGTATGCCACCGCCTCGGTTTGCGTGCCCGTGTGCACGCATTTCGAGGCACTTCTTTTTTATCCGACGGCATCTTATGTGAGTGCGGCTGAGGTCCTCTCATATTAGTGTAAGCCCGATTTTGCATTTTCATGCCTTTATATCAACCCCTCGGTTCGCGTGCCCGTGTGCACGCATTTCGAGGCGCATCTTTTTCATCTCACGGCCTCTTATGTGAGTGTGGCTGAGGCCCTCTCATGTTAGTGTAAGCCCGATTTTGTATTTTCATGCCTTTATATCATTGCCTCGGTTTGCGTGCCCGTGTGCACGCATTTCGAGGCACTTCACTTTTCATCTATTGGCCTCCTGTGTGAGTGTGGCTGAGGCTCACTCATGTTGGTATAAGCCCGCATTACATTGTCATGCCATTTTTAGTCTCATTATATCGCGTGTGTCATTACCTCGGTTTGCGTGCCCGTGTGCACGCATTTCGAGGCATCTCGTTTTCACCAGCATAGTGCATACTAGGTTGTATCTTAGATTGCATTCATGCATTACCTCGGTTCGCGTGCCCGTGTGCACGCATTTCGAGGCATCTCATTTTCATCTGCATTATGCATACTAGGTTGTATCTTAGGTTGCATTCATGCATATCATGCATATTACATCGTGCTCGGGATAGGAGTTAGCCCGGGCACGGGAAACGAGGCACGTTTCTTACTCCGAGTGACGGAACGGGTCTCAATTCCCAAGTCACCGACACTCCGGATTATCCATGATGGAGTTAGGTTTTGTTGTAACATTCATGTGCATTCATCCTATATTGAGTTGTGCAATTCGGCTCCTCGGCCATCATGCATCGGTATGCGTGATTGGTGGCACGAGGATCGAGGCATGCATATATTTGTGAAATACATTGCTATGCCCCTTTCCTGCTCTCTGTTGCAGCAAAATAAAGAATCAGCAACTTTTCGGAGTCTGGCACGCATTTCGAGAAACATTGCAAACAGAGGCTAATTGGGGCGTCCCAGTGGATTTCCGTGCAAGGCAGCCCAAACATACATCGTTTATCAGAAGCAAGGCAGTCCCTGGCTTACATGCCAGTTTACATTTTTTTTCTTAGTTAATTTGTCAATTAATTAGGAATCTGTATTATTTCGGACTGTATTATTCTTTTATTCGGACTGTATTATTTATTCGGACCCTCTGCGCGAGGGCAATGCTGTAATAAGTGTGGGTGTGTGTGATGTATGTCTTCCAACCCCCATTTCTTTCTCCCTTTTATTTATCTGCTTATGATGGTAGATTAGGGCATATTTCAATTAGCATACAGTATGACAGCATGTTTGCATCATTCATCTGTTTTGCATGCACCGGGCTCGGCGCATCATACAAACTGCATCGTATTTCAATTCCAAGTTGAATACATGTTAGTTGTAACATTTCACATACCATGTTTAGAATAGCCGAGCCTGCTATAGTTGCATTTTGCATGTGTTGCATTAGGCATTTTAGCATATTTAGGATTCATGCATGATTTCTAACCGGTTCCTGTTTTGGCTTGGAGTACTCGGTAAGTTTTATGCTTTAGCATCCTTGCATACGTGTGAGTGACTGCCATGAATAGCATGCTTGCCATGAGGCTATTTGCTTATGTGATATAACTGCCTTGAATGCCTGTGGGTGGAGGTTGAGTTATTTGAATTGGGACAATGCATTGACTGTTTGTTTTAAGCCCACTAGATAGTGGCAACATCACTATTTTCTAAGCCCATCTGAGGGTGGCAAATCCGCATTTTAGCCTACCTGCGGGTAGCACCATCACACCATTTTCAAACAAACAAACATGAAGTGTTTTGTTCCAATTCAGACGACTCAGTCTATACTTGTATGCTGTGCGCATCACATAGTAACCTAGGCTAATAACCGGAATAAGAACTCACAATGTTTTCAAAATCAGATATCACGGTTAGTAGAGGCCGGTCTTTGACCGGGCGAGCGGGGGTGCTCACGAAGTGACCTTCCCCAATCGTACCCAAGTTCCCGAGCCGAGGCAACTTTGGTGATGACGGACACGTGGCCTTTGGCACCGAGTCAGGGTTTCCTAAATTTCCCAAAAATAAAATATTTAGGTGGCGACTCTGTATCTGGCAAAGCAGTCCATGTTTGGCACTTCTTTCAAAAAATCTGTTTCCAAAACGATTTGCCGGATTTGGACTCTTTGGTTCAAGATTTAGAACCGTGGCATAAATCGAGTCCGAACTGTAGCGAGGTCCCTCGCGGACTTTTTACAACTGGCAGAATAGATTAAGCCCGAACGACCTGCCACAAAAAGAAGAGATTCCGGGGGTGATTCGTCTACCCGGGGGCACTCTGACGATCAAGTCAGTTATCTCTCAAAGATAGCAAAAGTGCTTAACTCACTATTCAGAGCATAAAAAGCATACCTTAGACCCATGGGGGTACCTCTCTTTTATAGCCAACACTTATCTAATCCCAATAGAAGTCTAGCTCCAATAGGTTTTGGATTACTGCTAATCTTGACTCCTAGTAGGATTGAGATAAACTCTCTAAGAGTCTTATCTTTACCCAAACTGAAGTTCTCTCCCAATCTAGGACTCTTGTCCCATATCCGTTTACCCCAGATTCCGGTATTCTCGTAGATAACCTCGGCCTAGCCGAGATCATCTCGGTGTCATGACCAAGACATGTGACACCTCGGCTGACCCTTTGGTGTCATCTCGGCCACGTGTTGTCATTCAAAAATTATGTCCCCACAACTGCCCCCTAGGTTCTATTACCTTGGCATCCTGAGGTGATGAAACCTATATCATTCTTTTCATTTAGCACATCGGTTAAGTTCGTTTTATCCTTTATTACCAAGGTCATCATTCGTCGGCTCAAATATGACCAAGACTTAGTCTGTTTTCATCAATGCCTTAGAACCAAAAAACCAAGTTTTGTTCAAGTTTCACAATCGAGATCGTCCTCCTAGCCGAGGTCCTGCTCTATTAAATTAAGAACTCCAAGAGTTTCATTACGCGTATGAGCTGTCACGCACAGCAACTCAACCCTTTTTGACCACGCGTCTTTCCCCTACTGAGCCGTGCCTGACACACGCCATTAAGTCGCATCGCACTTGTGTGCCCCGTCTGACAAGCATGTCGTCCTAGGCACACTAAATGCGTTTTTGCCGCCATTTCGTGTGTTTGATCAAAATCACTTCTCTCTCTCCGTCTTTTCACTTTTACATCTTCGTCTTCGTGCAAGCTTTCTCTCTCTAACTTTCTCTAATCCTCATATTGCTTCAAGCTCTAAAGCTCTCTGCAATCACTGCCGTTCTCCTCCTTCGGCGAGGTTTTTGCTGATCCTTTCCGTTTGCTACCATCATCTGACTCCGACGTACTCAACACCGGCTTTATTTTTCTTCGGTGAGTCACTATTTCCTCTTTTATCAATCTGTGTTTTTTCTTTGTACCTTGTACTTTTTCTTACTTTTTGAAATAATGTAAGCTTTAATTTGGCCGACGTGCCATTTTTGTAATCTAAACAATCATTCTTCAATGTCAGGCCGAGGTGCCTTCTTTCCTTATCTGAATGCATATACAACTTTTTTCCCTTTCAAGTGCTTTGAATGTTTGTCTTCTTTTTACTCTTGCATGATTCTATACTTAGAATAATTTGCATGTCTTCAATGTACACCGTAACTGTGCAACTTCCTCGGGATGGAATACCTCGGTTAAACCACTATCGGTTTATTTCGGCAAGTACATAGGTACTTCTTTTCAATATAACCTTGGCTTAACTTGCAAATTTTTCTTAAAATTTCAACAAGTGTTTAAACTAATCTTCTTTTAATATAACCTCGGATTCACTTAAACTTGTAAATTTTCATAAATTTCAACAAGTGTTAAACATGACCTCAATTTAACTTCAACTTGTAAATTTTTCTTTGAAATTTCAACAAGTGTTAAACCGATCTTGGCTTGAAAATTCCAACTTCCAAGCATCATTCTCCAGCCCTCTACCCCCTAATGTGAACTTAAGTTCCACTTGGGTTCTCATTAAGCATGTGGCTCTAACCTCGTTGCCGTAGTCTATATTTAAACAGAGACTAGCCGATGTTCTCAACTTTGGTTCTTCTGGCAAGTCCAGATTAATTCAACTTAGTTCAACTCTATTATATGCAAGTAGGAACTCTACCATATAATAAGTCTAAGTTATTTGTCATGTTTCAATCAGAAACATCGCCAATTTAGTTCAACTCTATTATATGCAAGTAGAACTCTGCCATATAATAAGTCTAAGTTATTCGTCATGTTTCAATCAGAAATATCGTCATAGGACTGGTCGGTCCTATCGCACAGATTTCAAATTCACAAAAATCAAACTAGCATTTTATTATTACTTTAGCCGATATACCCCATTGCCGGCAACCGAGATGATTCTATTTGGGCCAAGTTTGGCCTTCATATTATCCTTCTTATTGCCGACAACTTTTCTCAGGATGAGGTCCCTAACCTTGAACTCTTTTGGGTTGACGTTCTTGTTGTAAGCCCTAGCAAGTTATTGTTGGTATGCCCCCAGCCGAATTGTTGTTCTCTCGCACGTTGCAGGTGGATTTCAACAACATTTTCACGCTTTTTTACATAGGCTTCAACTTCTTTTTGCATGTAAGGCAAAAAGAATCCCTGCGATATTGCTCTATGGGCAAGGGATCTGCCCTCTGCATGGCTTCCACCTACTCATTTGTGGACCTTATATAAAAAGTCTTTAACTTAGGTTGAGCTTTTCTTTTCTCAGACTTAATCATCTAGGCCGAGATTTTGTCTTCTGGAATCTAGGATCTGCTCATTGAGGTTGGAGGGATCAGTTGTGACTGCCTGTGCGGGCCTTAATCCTGTTTCTTGCTTGCTGTATCCAGTGTTACCCCGGCCTCGCTTCGGCGAGCCGTTTTTCTTTTCTTGTGTTGACACTTTTGTCCTCGGCGTGTTTTCCTCGACCCTTGCATACTTCTCTATTCTGGCCATGAGTTCCTCCATACTCTTTGGCAGTGTCTTTGCCAGTGATTTTCGTAGCAGACAGTCATCTTTCAGGCCGTTCTTAAAGGACACGACCGCCACCTCTTAGTTGCATCTTGGAATTCGGTTGAACACCTCGTAATACCTCTTGGCATAAGCCCTAAGGCTTTCATCCTCACTGATTCTCAGGGCTATCAGGGAGTCCACCCTTAATGACTGTAGTTTGTTTGTCACAAATTTAGCCACGAACATCTCGGCCAGGCCTTCCTAGGTTTTCACAGTTCCTTTCGGCAGCTTGTGAAACCAGTCTGATGCAATTTTCCCAAAGGACGTGGGGAACACCTTACAGAGTAACGGCTCGTTCCCGGTGTATAATGCCATCGAGTTCAGGTACAAGCCGACGTGAAAGTTCGGGTCCGACTTGTCGTCGTATATCTGGAATCTCGGCATGTGGAACCTTTTTGTGGCCTCAAATTTGTCTAACTCTACCGAGAACGGTGTCCTTGGCTTGACTGGAGAGGTCACCTCGGCATCTTGTCGCTTTCTCTGGAGGTAATTCCTCAGATCCTCCTTGGTTCGTCTAGGAGCTTGGCTATCTCAGGATTTCAGCCTCTTTGGTGCACTACTTCCAGTGTCATTATGAATCCTTTTGGACCTCCCTCCATTGGTCGTGTCGAAACAGAGTTCATTTCCTTGAACATCCCGATGTTCTTTGGTGCAGGTTTCTTTTGTTCGACGTGTCGTCTGGGATTTTCCATGCTCGACCTCCAGCGAAGGCTGGTGAAAATGTCCCTTGGTCCCGCCATGCTGAGGGAGTGCAGGAACCGTTTTCTGCCCCTCTTTCTGGGCACCTTTCTTGGCCGCTGGAATCGGCGTATCTTGTAGCGGGAACGGTGGCTGCATGACGTTGTTCTGCATCATGAAATTGATGACCGTTTGCAGGTCCGCCAATTTGTCCGCCATTCCCTTTATTTCGTCGTCCCTTCGCAGGCATCTATCTTTCTATACCTGGAGCTCGTACTCGTTGTAATACCCGCTTCGGCCCAATTTCTTCGGTACGTCGCCCTTCTGGCCAACGTCCTGTCCTCCGTGATTCTTATCACGAGTCTCTTCGTTGCAGTTGTCTTCTTCAACGTCAAGGTCAATATGTTTCCTACTCTTAGTAGGGGTGTCGTCCCTAACCTTCTCTTTCTGTCCGTCGTTGGCCATCTATTCTCCTTTCTTTCCCATAGAGGGCGCCAAATTGTGTGTGTCAATTTCCGACCACACTACCAATCAAGCACTTAGCTGGAGAACATTGGCAGAATAGATTAAGTACGAACGACCTGTCACAAAAAGAAGAGATTCTAGCGGTGGTTCGTTCACTCGGGGGCACTCCGACGATAAAGTCAGTTATTTCTCAAAGATAGCAAAAGTGCTTAACTCACTATTCAGAGCATAAAAAGTATACCTTAGACCAATGGGGGTGTCTCTCTTTTATAGCCAACACTTACCTAATCCCAATAGAAGCCTAACTCCAATGGATTCTGGATTACTGCTAATCTTGGACTCCCAGTAGGATTGTGATAAATTCTCTAAGAGTCTTATCCTTTCCCAAACTGAAATCTTCTTCCAATCTAGGACTCTTGTCTCTTATCCGTTTACTCCGCATTCCGGTATTCTCGCAGATAACCTCGGCCTAGCCGAGATCATCTCGGTGTCATGACCAAGACACGCGACACCTCGGCTGACACTTCGGTGTCATCTCAGCCACGTGTTGTTATTCAAAAATTAACTTTAAAAAAAATAACTTTAAAAACTTTAAAAAAGGGTAACAAAAAATAAAAAATAAAAAATTAAATTGAGGCTCTCTATATTGTTTTTTTTTTTTGGATGGACTCTAGATTTATATTGTGTTTATCACAAAATATCTTACGTATTCAGTTTTTTTTTTTTTTTTTAAGAATGGAAAATTGACTGGTGTGAATTACACTAGAAATAAATCAGATTCACACTATATTATTTGAAAAAATTGGCATGTCGGACTTTGACATTAGCTAGAAAAGGTCAAAGCTTTCTTTGAGGTCATCATGATTGGGACTAATAAAATTAAAATGGCGTAGGGGGGGTCTTTTTCATGTATGTATTGTAGTTTCAACCTAACACACTATTCAATTTTAGTATATAAACCGGTTTATGATTTTGATTTTTTTTTTTAATCAGGAAAGAGGATGAACAAATTGTTACTTAACATTATCCATTATCAATGTTTGTACCATTCTCCCCTTTGTTGATGTAATATTCTTCTATTTTATATTGATTATTTTCATCAATAAGGATATCCTTTTGTTGATAAAAAAAAAACAGAAATGCAATGTAATTCTGTTAGTGGATGAACAAATGGTTACAAAGTGGGTTCGTAATAGATTACGTCTATACATACAGATAGTTGGTGCGAAGAAGTTTCATATTTAAGTAAAAGAAAATTTCTTACATTGAATAGTGCACGATTTTGTAATCAAATTATGTATAAATAGAAGAATTGTAATTAAGGGATTGTTTGGGATGATTAGTGTACTTTTTGATTTTTTATGAAATATGGGTTAGGTTTGGATTGGGTTTGAAGTAATATGTTAGAAAGATGATATAATTTAAATAAGATGATATGACTTAAATATGATAGTGACTTTTTGACTTTTTTTTAAATATGCCAAACCAACCCTAAATTGTTTGGGAAGTGTTAGATAAGCCACCCCTTTTTTTGGTTTTTTTTTTTTTTTATATTTTATTTTATATATCTTTAGTGACTTTGTTTTTTGAAATTATGTCAAATTTTTTTTAAATCTTTTTTGGTCTTTCTTACGTAAACAAATCTCAAAAGTAATTTTTTTTGGAAACAATTAAAAAGCTAAAATAAGCACACAAAAAAAGTCCACTATTTGTTTTTTACTTATTTTTGCCTTTTCTGATTTTTTTTTTAAAAAGTAATTTTTTAATTTATCTCATCAATGAAATCTAAAAATTTAAAACTTTTTGAATTTTTGAATTTTTTTTTACTAAGATGTAAATAAGTTTAAAAAAAAAATACTTAAAAAACTGTAAACATCAAATCAAATACAGTAAAAAAAAAAGTACAGCAATCAAAGAATCTAGTGCAATGAACATTATGTAAAGAAAAATGATTCTCTCCATTTGAAATTATTTTGTCCAGCATGAAAGTGGAGAACTTAAAAATAATATAATTCTCATATTAATATTTTCAAAAAAAGAATTTCACCAATTGAAAGATCTCATTAAATATTTTTAATTTGTATTATTTTTCATATGAATAATTTGAGACCAAGGTAGTATTTGACATCTCATAATGTAAAGGACATGAAAAATACGGTAGTATTTTTCATTCTCTCTCTCTCTATATATATATATCTCTTGCATTATGTATATTAAAATGTTACATACTAAGAAAAAAAAAAAAAAAAAAAAAAGCAAAAAATTACACAATTCAGATGTGTGGTGTAGAGATTTAAACATATGCTTATTATTTTTTTATATCACATTTAGTTTATTATCTGATAGAACACATACACAAAATAATAAATTAAATGTGATATAATAAGATGGTGCGTGTAACATTATTGATAATCCGATAAGCCTACTCAAAGAATATCTTCCCATGAGTGGCCTTCATCATCCAAGAACTTCTCCCAAGCTTCAAAGATATTCGAAGTTGGTGATTGAGTAGAAGGGTATGTTGGGCCAATCTTGCTTTCAACTTGGTTGATACTAGGAAGTGCACTCTCTGATGATTGAGTATGACAATCACTGTTCATGTTGTTACAATTGGCACCAACAACTTGTGGTTGAAACCCATCTCCAAACCATGCAATTGCTTTATCAATATCAGCAAAGTCATTGAATTGTTGTTGAGAGTTCACATTCACATCCAAGTTTGGAAACTCCAATGGTGCTTGTTGTGGGATAGTAGTGTTGTTGTTGTTGTAGTGTCCCGAGAGACTAGTTTGAGTTTGTGCTATGTTTGGAAGGGGGGTGGTTGTGTTTATGACTTGCATCATGGTTTGAAGTAGTTGGATTTTGACTAGTTGAGTAGTGGCATCTGAGTGTTGCCTAAAAGCATTGTTGTTTTCCCAAGGGTTCATCAAATTGGTCAAGTTTGAGGCATATAGCAAGTGAGCAAGGTTGGCAAGTAAGTTGAGATCAGAGATGGGCTTGTGGGTTTGTGGATCAATACCCCTTTGGAGGAGCTTCTTCCTGAGATGGGTGTTCCAATGGTTCTTGATTTCGTTGTCAGTCCGTCCCGGAAGATGAGAAGCAATCTTTGACCATCTGCAATTAGAAAATTATTAGATACTTCTTGAACAAAATTCTTAAAAATTACTTGATACAATGGATTTTATTTAATAAAATGGATGAGTCCCATGTAAGGATCCTAATCTTTCTTACACACACACATATATTTTTGTGTGAAAATATTCTATAAGCGTAAATTCTCTTTTTAGTATTATTTTAGAGGGCTCCACCTTGTGAATGTATTATATATCTTTTGTGGCACGGTTTCTATATTCTAAGTTTTTAGTATTACTAGCGACATTAAACAAAAATTTCAATGAACACGTACTTGTTTCCAAGAACCGAGTGGAGGTTGATGATGATTTGCTCTTCTTCATCCGAGTATTTTCCTCTCTTAATGTCCGGCCTCAGATAGTTAGTCCACCTGAGTCTGCAACTCTTTCCACACCTGTTCAAGCCCGCACGTTTTGGCAGTGCCCTCCAACTCCCATGGCCGTGTAGTTGAACATAATCAAGGAGTTTCTCATCTTCCTCCGGCGTCCAAGGTCCCTTCTTGATCAAACCACTGTTTTCATCACAACATGGAGCTCTAACCATTTTGCCGCAAGACACACTAAACAAACACCTAACTTGAAAGTTGAGAAATTAAGAGACTTGTTTGTGTGTGTGAGTGAGAGAGAGAGAGAGAGAGAGGAGAGGAGAGAGAGATAAATCTACGACTAGACTTGGATTATGTTGCAAGATACGGTTAGTTTTTATAAGTGCGTGGGAGGAAGCAATTAACACGATGTAGTCAATTTTGATTTTTTCTTTTAATATTTTAAACCAAAAGCCTCCAAGCACAAGGCAAGTGAAAGGGAAAGTCGCCTAGGTTAGCCTTTTTCAACAAAAGGGAGAAACAAAAAAGAGTTAAATATGATCATTAAAATTAGGGTTAGGTATTGCTAATGTCATTCATGAATAGTAAAAATGACTTAGTTTTTTCTAAAACCATAGGTGTAGAAAGCCACCATTACTATTTACGCGTCTTCGTGTTCAAACGTTATTCTTTCAGAATTTTTATACTGAATCTTCTATGGGCCAAGTACATAGGGCTAACATACTTTCAAACGTTATTTTTTCATAATTTTTATACTGAATCTCTTTATATTGAATCTTGTATTAGCAGTGGTACATGGGGATGATATGCATTCAAACGTTATTCTTTCAAAAATTTTATATTGAATCTTTTATGAGCAAGGATACGTAGGGACAGTAGAAGACAATCGTCTCATTAGGATTTAAAAAAAAAAAAAAAATCATTCAATTTAGTTTTGAGTCTTCAAACTAATTTTTGAGTTTTTTATTTTTTGTGTTTTGTTGTCTTTAATGGTTTTTTTAAAAATATATTTTAGTCATTTTAAAAGTAAAATAAAATAAAATAAAAATTACCTAAAAAGTAAAATATTTATGGGGGAAATCTTAAAAAAAATAAAATTACAAATACAATTTTTTTTTTTTTTTTGTATTGATTAAAATTTTATATTTTTTGTATTTAATAAATTATTTAAAGATTTTTTCATAAATATTTTAGTTTGTAGGTCCATTTAGGTTAAGTGCATATAAAAATAATTTTTTCATTAAAATATTATTAAAATTCACTAAATACAATAGGTAAGAAAAATAAAAAAAATTCAAAAGGTAAATTACACTTTGCACCTTACACTTTACACCAACTTTCACTTTGACTCATGAAATTTTGATAGTCAACCTTCTGTACTCTTAGTCAAATCCCACTTTGATCCCTACACAAGTATCAATGTGCCCCTTATGTTACTCCACTGTTTAAATCTTTAACATAATCCAGTCATGTGACAAAAATGTAACAAAATGAAGATAAGAGAAGAAAATCATTCTCATTTTTCACCAATACACATTTTGTTTCAAAATTTATATCAAATTGTGATTGTATTAAGTTAAAACAAAACGCAAATTATGAACAATTAAGCAAATAAACTAGGGTTTTGTATAAATTGAAATTAGAAAATTCTATTTTTTTACAGTAACACAGTATTTTGTTTATTCTTATTCCTTTCTCTTCGATTTCTCTGTTGCCTTTTTTTTTTTAAAATTTCAAAACCTCTATTTTCTTACCTCTTCGTCCCAATTTTCAGCATACAAACATATATATACTAGCCGTAAACTTGTATTATGCACGTGACTAGTTTAATAATGTGTAAATTTTTTTAATAATGCATTAAATTCTAATTTAATTCATAAAATTATAATTACAATGTATAGAGATCATCTTTTCATCAAATTTTATAAGTAACAAAAATAATATTTCAAAGTAAATATTCACAAAATGTTCTAATTATCCAACCGATCTATTTTTCTTGAAATACTAAGCTTGATTTCTAACTAACGAAATACTAACAATTAATAAGATGTTTCTAAATGAATCTAATGTCTATTTATATTTGATAAATTAAAACTCAATAGATGTAATCCATCATGTCCAAATATCCCAAAAAAAGTACTTGTCAAAAATATAAAAGAAAAAAAAGTGTTAAAATTTGTTTCTCATCATTTTTTACATGCAAATGAACTGTAAAAAAATAGATATATTATCTTATAAGGTGTGTTGATTTAATTGTATTAAGTTTTTGTTTCCGTTTGACAAAACTCCTTTTAGTTGTAATTTTATTCGCGCTTTTGTTACAATGAGGCTGTGAGTATTTAGATGCAAATTCAACTCAAATTGTGCCTGTATAGAGGAGTTTGTGCTGACCTTCCATATCTTGAGCATTTCTTATTTGACACTTTGCTGACTATGTTTTTTACAGTAACACAGTATTCTGTTTATTCTTATTCCTTTCTCTTCAATTTCTCTGCTGCCTTTTTTTATATCAAAACCTCTATTTTCTTACCTCTTCGTTCCAATTTTCAGCATACAAACATATATATATTAGTGGTAAACTTATATTATGCACGTGACTAGTTTAATAATGTGTAAATTTTTTTAATAATGCATTAAATTCTAATTTAATTCATAAAATTATAATTACAATGTATAGAGATCATCTTTTCAAATTTTATAAGTAAAGAAAATAATATTTTGAAGTAAATATTCACAAAATGTTCTAATTATCCAACTGATCTATTTTTTTTGAAATACTAAGCTTGATTTCTAACGAATGAAATAGTAACAATTAATAAGATGTTTATAAATGAACCTAATGTCTATCTATATTTGATAAATTAAAAGTCAATAGATGTAAGCCATCATGTCCAAATATCCCAAAAAAAGTACTTGTCAAAATATAAAAGAAAAAAAAAAGTGTTAACATTTGTTTCTTATCATTTTTTACATATAAACAAACTTTTAAAAAAATAGATATATAACCTTATGAGGTGTGTTGATTTAATTGTGTTAGGTTTTTGTAATTTTTTTTTTTGATCGGCAAAAGAAAAACTTTATTGATGGAAAACATAACGAGTATGATAAGTTACATCAATAAAGAAGAGGGTGCAAAAAGCATTACAGTGAAACATTTGGATCCCAACGAGGTTGGCACCTAAACGCACACCAAATCATCTGCTAGCACACACTCGAGGCTCCAAGATGGTGAGAAACCAACTAATAGAGCGGAACAAAACAAAACAAAAACAAATCATCTGTTAGGTTTTTGTAATTGACAATTCCGTTTGACAAAACTCCTTTTAGTTATTATTTTATTCGCGCTTTTGTTCTAATGAGACTGTGAGTATTTAGATGCAAATCCAACTCGAATTGTGCCTGTATAGAGAAGTTTGTGCTGACCTTCCATATCTTGAGCATTTCTTATTTGATACTTTGCTGACTACGTATGGGGATCGAGTTGGTTTGACTGCTTGAGCAGTCTTTCGTGCACTCGAGCGATGGATATTGTGCTTGAGCGGTTGGCCTATATATGAGCACCACATTCTAGTTTCACAGCTCAAATGGTAAAGTGTGTGTTTGAACAGTTTTCGCAACTTTGTTTAGTATAAAGTGTGCTGTTTGCTATTTTTAAGGTTTAACTCGTCCAAATTATCAGAAAGGAGAGCTACAAGGTTTTCTATATTGGAGGGTCTTAATATATTAGTTTCCTTGATGATTTGAGAGTAATCGATGGATTTACGAATTTAATATTGACATCATCAAGGGATTTGTTTTTATTTTTTCATTCACAAAAGAGAGAAGTGTTCTTTGGTAGATTTTGAAAAATTTAGGCTTGAAATTTTGGTGAATTCTGGAGTAGCTCATTGTCGTAGATTTGACATCGGCGTTGTTGATTTAACGTTGGACAAAGCAATTCTGAGGTGAAAACTATAGTGAAAAAGGCATATCAAGTTCGGTTCAATTTGGGTGTGGATTCGCTAAGTAATTGAGAGTTCTCGTATATATTCGCTAGGTAATTGAGAGTTTTCGTGTATAATTCTTTTTTGTTTTTTTAGTAGATTATTTTGTGATTTTGGTTTGTGATTTTTTATCACAATTGGAGGTGCTCTAATTGTGATTTTTCAACGTTAAATTGTTGTGCCGATTTGTTGTTGATTGTTTAATTGATATTGATATTTACTGTTTAAAATTGAAATATAATCATGAATCAATATCTTGAGAGTTTTTACATTTTTCAAATGATCCTCATTTTTGTGTTGTTGCTCCACTTCATTGTCTTCAGTATATAATTTTTTTTAAAAAACAAAAAATCTATTATACAACTTGCATCTTAGTGTAAATTTTTGTAAAGAAAATTATAACACAACAATTTTAAAGTAAGCAAAGATAACGTATTGTTGTACATGTAAAAAAGAAACACAAAGGAAAAAGAGGATTATATTTTGTAGTGTTAGTTACGGCACTTTGTGTTATGACACTTTATTTTTTATTTTGTATAGGGGGAATGGAGTGAGAAAACTTTTTTTTTTTTTTCCTTTTAAAATTAAGAGAATTTAGGAATGAAGTTTTGGAAGTTTTTTTTATTTTTATTCAAAAGAAGTTTTGAAGCCTTCTAACATAACAACTACATTTGCTTCTATATTTGTGGATTTGTATTTTTCGTGATATTAATTTATTTAATTGAGAGTAAAATTTATTTTAATTTATTTAAGTTACAGATATTTGTGGGTTTGTATTTAATTGAGAGTGGGAGACGTAATGTGTGATATTTATGGGTTAGTTAAGTAAATTGTGAGTGATGGATATGAATAATTTTTTTATTATTTTATCTTGTATAGGGAGATGGAGTGAAAAAGTGAAAAGAAATGATGAAGGCAGGTGCTCTGTCATATTTCTGTCTCTCAAAATTATGACAATTTAGTAACAAAGTTTTAGAGCATTTTGACATAACAACTATATTTGTTTATATAGATAGTATTATATAATTTTCATGTGCTTATCATGTAGGACAAAATGTGTATTGATAAGAAATATGAATGATTTTTTTTTTTTTTTTTTCTCTTATTTTCATTTCATAGTCATATTCTTGTCACATTTTTTTTTTTTTTTTTGAAACAGCCAAAAAAACCTTTATTGATGTAAATCAAACAACATAATAACAGAGAGGAACATCAACAAAGATCGAGGGTGCAAAAAGCATCAAAGCTAAAACTAGCCAATTCCGACTAGGTTGGCACCAGCTAACTAGCCCAATCATTTGCTAGTACCACCCAAAGTTGGAGAGAGCCCAACCTCAAAAAAGAAAAATACAGGCAACATAGGGAACAAAACACAAAAAACTGAGATTGTTACACACTTCTCCTTTGAAGGCAAAATCTCACTTGCCTGAGATTAAAAAGTAAGTCTTGCATTGAAAACAGATACTTAGAGTAACTAGGTTTCATCCATAATGCAATCCTCACCTTTTTCACTTCACACAACTCCACCAAATTAGGAACAGATGCATTGAACACACAATCATTCCTGTGCTTCCAAATAGACCACAACACAACCAAAGGGACACCTTTTCAGATCTTCCTCTATAATCTCTTAAAACATTGACCTTCCCATCATAAGAGAATACCTTCAACAGAATCAGGTAAAGCTCCTTCAAGATCCCACTAATTCAACATTTGTGACCATACCATGCAAGCAAAGGGGTAAGAAACCAGCACATGATTCACAGATTCATTCTCAGTCTTGCAGAAGACACACAATGTTGAAACATTACTCGGAAAGACACCAATTCTTCGGAGGAATACTGTTGTCTTAATTCTACCTCTCCAAGTTAGCCAAGTAAAATTGGACTTTTGGAGGCAAACAAGTAATCCACACTAGTTTACTTGATTTTAATTGAGGGCTTGTTGAAGCTAACAATCCTTGATATACAGAACACACTGAGAACTCCCCTAAGGATGACGTCTTCCATATAGGGCAATCAGATTGATCTGCTACAATGATTGAAGCTGCCACAAGAAAGTTTCTAAGCCAGGTAGCCTCAAAAACCTCCCAATCATACAGCCTTCTTTTGAACTGACATTCCCAATCCCTTCAGAAACCTTTCTGTCATATATTGATTTAAGTGATTCCTGTTATCCAGCACCAAGCTGTACAAACCAGGGAATTCATCTTTGAGACAAGAAGCATTCCACCATTTGTCCATCCAGAATCGAACACTGAACCCATTCCCAATCTTTATTTGAGAGTTATTCATGTAATACTCCAGGAGGGTATTATTAGACTGTGCAATAATGATAATACATTTCCAAACACTAGACATATTACCAGTGGAACTAGGAGAAGGAATCCAATCTCGGAAGTCCACTTTATACTTACTACAGATAACTCTCCTCCACAATGCATTTTTTTCATACCCAAATCTCCACCACTATTTAATTAATAGGCAAGAATTTACCATATTCACTCTTTTCAATCCCAGATCTTTGTGTGCCAAACTTTTAGTCAATTCCTTTCATTTAACCATATGTACCTTTCTTCTTATTTGTGAGCCTCCCCAAAGAAATAGGGCCTGCAATCTCTCTATCACTCTAGTGACCTCATCAGGCATTTTAAACAGAGATATATAACACATAGGCAAAGATTCAAGAACAGATTTAATAAGAGCAAGCCTATCTGCATAGGATATAAGTTTTCTCTTCCAGCTAGCTAGTTTGCTTCTAACCTTATCCAACACTGGTTTCCAAGTTGCTTTACAACTAGGATTAGCCCCCAAGGGCAGCCCTAGATACTGCAAGCACAACTTACTGGACTTATAGTTCAAAATAGATGCAAAACTAGCCAAAGATTCATCTGGGACACCCATTCCACAAATCTGACTTTTATGATAATTTATCCTCAAACCAAATATCACCTCAAAACATCTTAAGATCCTTTTCAAGCTTCTAATCTCCTCATCTTCAGCTTCACATAAAAGTAAGGAATCATCTGCAAATTGTAAATGGGACAACACCACACCCCCCACACCTATCCCTTAATAATTCCCATTTGATAGGCCCTTGTTAATAACAAATTTAATCCCTTAGCCACCAAGTTAAATAGCAAATGGGACATTAGATCACCCTGTCTAAGACCCCTTTGAGGACAGAACTCATCCGTAGGAGAACCATTTACCAGAACTGAAATTCAAGCTGTAGAGACACACTCCATGATCCATTCAGACCATCTTGACCCAAACCCAAAATTCAGAAGCATTGAGTGAAGAAATCCCCAATTCATTGAATCATAGGCCTTCTCAAAGTCAAGTTTAATGATCACACCATTTTTCTTAGACTTCTTCCACCCATCCACCACTTCATTAGTAATGAGTACACCATCAAGAATGTTTCTCCCTCTAAGAAAGGCTGATTGAGTTTCACTAATCATAGAAGGAAACACTGCTTTTAGCTTTTTAGAGAGTACCTTAGTTAGAACCTTATACAATGATCCGACAAGGCCAATAGGCCTAAAATCTGAAAGTCCCACAGGGTTCTCCTTCTTAGGAACAAGAGTGATAAAGGAACTGTTCAATCCCCTCACCAATCTACCATTCTTATGGAAATCCTTCATAAAAGAGTTCAGATCACCTTTCATCACCTTCCAGAATTTTTGAAGAAAAAGAAGGTTGAACCCATCTGGTCCTGGAGCCTTATTACCATTACAATCCTTCATAGCTACCTTAATCTCTGCCTCTAAAAACTTTGCTTCTAATTGATTTGAATAGACCACCTAACTTGGGCCTAACCACCCAATCCTCAGCAAACAGCTTCTTAAAGTGATCAAAAACCTCATTCCTTACCTGAGCAGGATCTTCAATCATTGAATCCCCTGCTATAAGGGATGTTAACTCATTTCTACTTTGTCTGGACCTAGCTACCACATGGAAGAACTTGGTATTTCTATCACCTTTCAGTGCCCAATTCAACCTTGAGTTTTGCAACCACATCCATTCTACCATCTTATTTAGCCTCCATACCTCCTCTCTAACTGCCTTCTTCGAACTTTCTCAATCTGATCCAGCTCTCTTAGCTCAGCTTGGAGGTCAATATTACGCAATTTCTCCTCTGCTGCTTTCAATTTGGTTGAAACATTCCCATACACCTCCTTATTCCATATTCTAAGTACCTGCTTCAAAGCTTTTAATTTACTGAGAAGTATAAACCCAGCCCAACTAACTACCTTAGTCTCTTTCCAACATTTCTCCACAAGTGGAAAAAAAGTATGATGCAAACACCAAGCATTAACAAACCTAAAGGGCTTAGGGCCCCAATCTTTTTCATCGTCCATCAATAGTAGTGGACTATGGTAAGAGATTAGTCTAGGCAATCCCCATAGGTTAATCTTGAACCCCTTCAACCATCTTGGTTCTACTAACACCCTATCTATTCTACTCTATCTGTCCTCTTCCATTGAGTTGCACCATGTATACTTCCTCTCCAATAATGGTAAGTCATGTACTTTACATTTCTTAATGAACTCATTCAAATCAGTCATTTCCTTACCCTTTCTAGAGCAACCTTTCCTTTCACTAATAAATCTGATTTCATTAAAATCCCCACATAAACACCAAGGTTTAAGAAAGTCCTCTTTGAGTTTCAACAAGCTATCCCAAAATCTCCCTCTAGCTTCCACTTCATTAGGTGCATATATATTCAAGATCACATATTCAAAAGAATTAAACAACATACCTGACAGAAGTATTTATCGCCTACTGTTGCAGCAGCCTACCAATTAGAATACCAGAGGATCCCAAATACATAAAAGCTCTCCAGTTGAACCATCCGAGCCCATAGCCATAAACTTCATTCTATCCCTAACCCACATTGCTCGGACTTCTGTTTCTAATAAATCTTCCTTCTTTTTTTCTTGAATCAAGACAGTATCTACGTTTCTCTCTTTCAGTAATTTCCTAATCTTTCATTTCTTCTCACTTCTACCAATATCTCTAATATTCCATACTAATATCTTCATAAAGAGCTAATATCACTCCTTACAGACCCCTTTGATGCTGCAATTTAGGCAACTGCACCACACACCCCTCAAATTCTTTCCTTATCTTTTAGTTCAAGCTCCACTATTTTGCTTAGAACTTCATCTTCTTTTCCATTATACTGAAGACCCAATAAATTACCTAACTGTAAAGTTGCTTGGGCCTCAGTGAGAACCATTCTTCCTGCACCATTACCTGTCACAGCCCAAACCCGCCCCTATGGGTTTAGCACTGTAACCGGCCAGTAATCCGAGATTACCGAAGGCCTGCTTAACAGTAGAACAGTAATACAGAGTACAGGGGCATGGCGGAAGCCAATACAGTAAATAAACAGTGTCCAATGAGCTGTGACAGTCTGTATGCAAAAAGATTTTTCATACATTTATACTTTCAGTACAGAACAGTATGCATAACATTTACAAACATTCAGTACAGGGACCTAATCCCTATTAACATTACAGTAAACGGTACAGTACAGTGTTATCAGTCCATACAGTACAGTAACAGTCTATACAGTACAATGACAGTTGGGTGAAGCTAAGACACCCCAAAGGCAATCTAAGCTTGATTATACTCGGAACCTCGCAGTGAGGCACAGTGGTTGGCTTGACAAAACTGGAGATACCTCGACGCCTCTAGCAACGGTCTGGTGCCTGGACACCTACATATATATATGAGCAGTGAGCTAAAGCCCAGTGAATAACACAATGCGTAAAGGGGTTAAGAATGAATGTCCTTACAGTATATCGAAAACAATCATTTCAATCAGTTTATCAGTTGTTCAGTACAGTAGACAGTCATATGTGGTACATCCATTAGCATAACAGTACAGTAAACAGTAGGTCTAAAAAGACCGAGCAGTACAAATAGGTCTAAAAGACCAAACAGTCGTTGATGGGCCAATCAACCAGTAAACAGTAGTGGTTCCAACAAGGGAACCGATAGAGATCTCTGTAACAGTAATCAGTCAGTAACAGTAGTGCTAAGGATGCCACAGTACAGTTTCAGAATATAGAACATACATTCATTCAATAAATAATTACATTTCAGTAAACAGTTCAGTTCAGTAATCAATATCCGTTCAGTAAACAGTTCAGTTTAGTATTCAGAAAATCATCATTTGAACATATCTTTACACAGTTGGTACTCACAGAGTTTTGGGCTACAGTAAGCTAGAGCGCGTCCCCAGTCGCCAACCCTACACAGTACATAGGTTGAACACACACTAAGCTATACAGTTGAGAAAGTAATAACTAAATCCCTAAATTTGCCTCGGTGTGTTCTACATCTATATCCTCATTAAGATGTCTTAAACTAGGCCTAAGAATGCCTAGAATGGGATGAGGATGCAAAGATGCATTCAGAAAGTAGTTTCAGAATTTTCAGAAAAACAGTTCCCCGCTCGAGCGCAGGTTTCCCCCGCTCGAGCGGACATGCAACAAAGGTCCCCGCTCGAGCGTCAACTCCCCCGCTCGAGCGTGTGACACAAGCCTCCGCTCGAGCGTACAATACCCCGCTCGAGCGGACTGTAAAGCAGTGAGAGATGCTGGAAGCTCGATTTCCCCGCTTGAGCGACACTTCCTCCGCTCGAGCGGACGACCAAAATCTGGAAATTCCAGATTTGAACTCCAAGATCAAAAATCAACTTTCAATGTATCAAATTCGATCCTTTTGGGCTAATTTTCTGGAAAACACTTTAAAACTCAATGTATAACATGTTTCAAAGATCAATTTGAGAATTCAAAGCCAAAGGTAGTTCATTAAACTCATTTTCAAAACAATTTTCATAAACATGAAGAACATGCAATATCCATGAATTCAATCAATTCAAAACCTCAAATGTTAGCTCAACTGAGCTCTTTTCTTCAAGAACAAAATGAAATCATGGTTTTTATCATGAATATGAACATGCATGCAAGATTTCCATGAAATCCAACCTCACAATGCAAGGATAAACACATGCATGCATGAATTCTAACTCAACTCAACATATGAAGCCATTACATGTCTTTGATGAGTCAATTCTTCTTAAAACATGGTGAAATCATGGGCTTAAACATAAATATGAGCATGCATGTAACATTTGCCATGAAAACAACTTTAAATTCCTCAATTCAAGCATGCATGCAAGAGATGAGCCTCAATTCAACATTATAAGCCATATCTTGGCTCTAATCTTTAATAATCCTCTAAACCATGCAAGGAGTGATTCAATTCATAAACAAGAAGGCAATTACTCTACCTTAGATCCTCAATCACAAGACTAGAGGCTCAATTCAGCAATCTACACTTCAATTCTTCAAAGATTCAAGCCAACTCTTATGTGAAATCAATCTTCTTGTTTTCTCTCTCTCTAAGTCGGTTTTGAGCTCAAAATGGGCTGAGGAAATGTTTTGTTTGAAGTGTATAAGGCTCAATATATGTTTTATATGAAAAGGGCCACTAGGTGGCAAAACGGTAAATAAGGCCAACTCTTTGATTTAGCTTATTTTATCTAATTTAATCGTACCAAATCGATTTTCAATTAAATATACCATTAATTCACATAAATTCTACTGATCATAAAACATCTATCAATTTCAGGTTTGGCCGCCGATAAGGCCTTCGATTAACAATTTTAAACATATACACCTGAAAAGATAGTTAAACAGTTAAACAGATAGGCAATGCAAGTCAAACAAACACAGTCAATTAATCAGTTCCAGTTTTTCAGTCAGTCAGTTCAGTAATTCAGTCGGTTCAATTACCAATCATATTCAGTCTCCGTTTAACAGTAATCGGTAATTAATCGGTAATCAGTATGAGGGTTGTTACATTACCACTCTCAATGGATGCTGATAGTGAAACTTTCGCAACTGAACCCCTGAGGACTACCTGCTTCGAGGCTAGTTTACTTATTGATCTTCCTTTATTGCCATACCTCCTTACTAGGTCAAAAAAGCCTTTTTTCAGAGGTTGAAGCTTACTCTTACCTTTTTTTAATCCATTTCCGCTTTCCTTTTTTCCTTCTATTAGTTTGCAAATTCAGACTTTTAGCCAATGGGGCTTTTGAACCACCATCCTCTCTATTATTTGGCCCAACTACCTCAGCCCATGCAGCTGTGCTAAAAATCTGATCACTGGGCCCATTTTTACCTAACCCATTAGTCACCTGATTATAGCCCAATGCCACTTCCAAATTTAGGCCTGGCTTAAGCAAGCTAGACCCACTTAAACTCCTCATGTGCCCAGGCGTGAACACCTGATCAATACACTCTAAACTCTTGTCTACACAACCATATTTTGGATTTCCCACCATCATCATTAGACGGCATTTTTCCATCTCGAGCTCCTTACCCATTACACTACCTGACTCCGCAACTACCGTCCCACTCAACCCAACCACCTCTTTGTCCACGTCTATGTTGTTCATCAGTCCACCTGTCAAAAGCCCTCTAGCCAACAGATAGTGCTGCTCTAGCTCATTAGCTGACTTAGTTGCCATGTCATCCACGTCTTCCTCCTCTCTGGCCCTCTCCTCCATGGCCAGATTAGACTGAGCATTTGTGCTAAAATCCTCTACCAGGGGTGGATGTTTCTCACAATCAGAAGCTTCTGAACTCGTTTGGACTACAACAATCTGTTCTTCACACACTCTCACTGGGTAGAGCAACCCCTTCCACTCCATGTTTATCACCTTATTGATTGGCTCCATGCATTTCGTGACAATCTTTATCTTCCCACACATAAACAAGTTTGCTTGCCCCAAATCACCCTCAACATAAATGATTTCACCCCATAAGCAGCCAATTCTATTCAGATTGGGACTATTCCACAGATTCAAAGGAATTCCATAGCAACTAATCCATACACATCTTTCTTGTTCCAGCACCAACCCTTGTTCCCAAATCACTATATTGTCACACTAGTCCCCATACATTTCCTTTATATCTTTCACTTTTAAGTTCAGCTCCTTCTTTGATTTAAAGGACAATATCATCGCCCGCAACCCTTTCTAACCACTATATCTTTCATTCCTCTATCCTCCAGTTCCATCTTCAGATCAACATTCATGTGCTTAACTTTCATCTGCAGTATCAGACTCTCGTACAATCATCCGTTGTCTATTTCTTCAGCTTTTATTGTAACACCTCATTCTCGTACATTAGTGCCCTCTTTGACCACTTCCATATAGGACCGCTGCCCTATGTACAGGTTTTTAATCGTTATATCTGTAGCTTGTTGAGGTCTTTGTACGATTTGTTTCCTAGAATGACATTGCATTAGGCTTTTTTCCTTTCTGACCCTTCCAAAATCAGTAGTTTTCACCACCAGAGCTTTATCATCCATCCACAATCTATTACCTCTTTACACTGCTACTTTTGTTGCAACTTCACAATTATACCTTACAAACCCAAATCTTGAGGTATGAACACATCTTTGACAACACCAAATTTCATGAAAAGATTGAACAAGTCTTTAGGATCCATTTTTTGTGGCAAATTATCCACAAACAATGTATAAAGATTTGTTCGATCATCCTTGCACACTAACCCTTGTTGCCAATGCTATTTCAAAATAGGAATCCAATCTCCCCGATATGCTCCTTTCCTCTCAATTCATATTCTTGTCACATGACTGGATTTTGTTAAAAAATTTAGAGGGATTTGGTCAAAATTCCCTCATAATAAAATTTTAATGCATTAAGGATAAGTACAAAAAGTTTTTCGTGAAAAGTCTAACAAGTATCACTATTATCAAAATATTAAATTTTAAAATAATATAACTTTTGATGTAGATGTCGATTTTTAATAAAATTAATATTTTTAGAATTCTCTCATCAAGATTTATCAAATAAGATCTATGCTGACTATGAAATTCTTTTAAAAAAAATTATTACCGTTGAAATTGATGTAAACAGTAACAGTAATATGTTACTCTGTTTGATAGTAACATGTTACTCTGTTTGACAATTCCTTTATTTGACAGTAACATGTTATTCTGTCTCACAGTAACATGTTACTCTGTTTGGTAGTAACATATTATTTTAGTTCATAGTAACATGTTACTCTGGCGATATTGTTCACGAAAGAAAAAAAGAAGAAGATATTTTGCTTTATCTTTACTCAATTATGTATTTTCTCTTTAGGGGGTTTATGAAGAAAAATAAATTAGGTTGTCCAATGGAGAGGTTTTGACTAAATTTTTCAAAAATTTAAGTAATAAAGTAACAGAATGGAAGTATTGACACTTGTATAGGATCAAAATGAAATTTGATCAAAAATAATTATTCTTATATATGATATTTTAAAAAAAATATTGCCAACGGAGCAATTTCCCCCCCGCCCAACTTGCCTTGTCTCACGGTGTGACGGAAATAATTTTTTTCTCTTATATTTTCTTCATTTTCACTCTTCTAATTATAAAATTTATATTATACTATTTTATCAGCACAACCCAACATGATAATTACTCATTAGTACAATCTTTTCGCTCTTTGAAGTGTTGATTTTTAAGCTTATTTCTTTTCATTGTCTGTTGAAAATAAATAAATATTATATATATAGTTGTTGGTAAGGGTTGGTTTGGGAAGTGTGTTGGCTTTTTGACTTTTTAGCTTTTTTAGTTATTTTAGCCTGGGCTAAAAAGCTTGGTTTGGGAAGAACTTTTTGGCTTTTTGGTTTTTTTAATTTTTTTTTGTGAGAGAAGAGTATAATGATTATAAGTTGGATGTAATGTTTTGTTGGTTATGGCTAAAATAGCTTATTTTGTCTTTTGTGACTAAAATAGCCAAAAAAACTTACAAACCTTCTTCCCAAACGGTGCCGTAATAGATCTCAGAGTCTGTCCATATACGAAATGATATTAAAGAATGATTTTATTTTATTTTTTTAATTCTTTCTCATGGCTGTTGGCTGATTCTAACTTAGGAAACATAGAGTCGTGTTGTTGGAAGGAAAGGCATCACTCATATTAATTAGTTCTTATCATGTCTAACTTACATATGTGAACTAATTATGTCATTCCAACTATGGCACGATATCCAAAGTTTTGAGTTTGAGTTTTTTAAAGAGTCATTAAAAATTAAAAAATTATACAATAGTTTTGTAACATCATGTTGTCGTGCTCCTTCACCAATCACTATTTATTATACTTGCTCAAATTTCTCAAATAATGTTTGAGAACTCTAATTTGAGAGCTCTAATGCAGCTCTAATAAAGTGAGAGAGTGCCCATATAAAGGTGGGGTTCACACTTTTCTCTCTATCTCTCTATCTCTTCAACCTTACTAGAGTTTTATTTAAAACTCTAGTATTAGAGTTATGTATCATTACTGCAAATTCCTCAATCACTTAACACAAATAATTGATATTCTAACTTGTCCACCTATCATAGGCTTTGTTTGGCAAAAAAAATTGGGGCTAAATTAGACAATATCATATTTCAACTATAATCATTTCACTTTTTCTTTTATAAAAATAAAATCAAAAATCAAAAAAACCTATTCAAACGAACTTTTTAGTCCCAATTTAAAATAATCAAAAGGTCAAAAAACTAACTAAAAAGGCTTTTTGCCAAACAACAATATACTATCATAGAATATCATGTAGCCGTAATCCCGAATTACTAAATAATCATTCAAATTTATTTAGTTTTTAATTTCAAAATTTTTATGGAATAATTTTTACCTGTCTAAATACGAGGTAAGTTGGATTGAACATGAGATACCTTATATTATTTTTCTTTAAAAAAAAAAAAAAAAAAAAAAAAAAAAAAAAAAAAAAAAACTGCACCAGACCAGATCCTCAATCCCTTGGTCTTAATACATTTCTAACTACTGAGTTAGGTAAACAAGTTTAGGCCGGAAGCCAGGCATGGACATGCCTCGCAACGCTCGGCATGACCGAATTTGCTCGAGTTACCCTCTTAATATTACTATTGTTTTAATAACATGGACTTGTTAATAAAAATGTTAGGTTTCATAAAAAAAAAATATTAAGAAAATTTTATGAATTTTTTAAAAATAATTTATGTGGTAGGTAACAAAATAAGAAAAGAAGTTTACCTTAATATAAGTATGTTTTAATTTTGAAGTCTTAGTTTGTAAATAATATAAATTTTGTTTTGTCTATAATGGATACGTTGTAACTTAGTGTATATGAATGCATAATATATAATAAAACACTTAGTTTACAAATAGTATAAATTTTGTTTTGTCTTATAGTACTCTATGATTGATAAGTTGTAATATGTAATTGCATAACATATAATAAAATATCACAAACTAATCAAAAGGTAGAAAAAATCTTCATGACCATCATCCTGAAAATTTTTAGCATTACTCACTCATTAATAATTCAAAGCTAAAGTCATACCACTACAAAAAAAAAAAAAGAAGAAGTTTTTAGAGACCAAAATTTAGAAACAATTATTTTGAAGGGACCGAATATTTTTGTTTCGAAAAGTGTCGTCATTCTATTTTTAGCAACGAAAATTAGATATTAGTGATGAATTGTTATCTTTTTGGGACCAAATTATTTTGTGCCTAAAAGTCTATTTATTAGTAATATTTTCAAAATTTTGTCACAAAAAACCTTATTTTTTTACTTTTTGGGACAACCTTTTAGTGACTATCTTTACGATGATAGAAATTGGTCATTAAATGTCTTTTGCAACAAAATTTTTACTTTTAGAGAAAAAAATTTGGCCTCTAAAACTCTTATATGTTGTAGTGTATGTTTTTCGGACGGAAAGTGTTTTGGTGTGCAACCCTTACTGTATGCACAAGTTATAAAATTGCGTAAATTTTCACGAACTTACACATAAGTGATGTCACAAAAATATGTAAGTTGAGCATAAATTCGTAAGTTTATTGATAAAATTTTGAAATTTACAAAATCACATAAATTTTCACGAACTTACACATAAGTGATGTCACAAAAATATGTAAGTTGAGCATAAATTCGTAAGTCTATTGATAAAATTTTGAAATTTACAAAATCACATAAATTTTCACGAATTTAAATAAGCCATTTCACAAAAATGTATAACTTAAACCATAAAATTACATAATAAAAGTGCACGCATATGACATGTAATGCAAGAGTTTTCCTAATATGCGAATATCTTTTATTTTTTAATTCCTAAAATATCCTCATAAAAATTACATAATTCCACATGTATTTATACTTTTAATAATACTCTAATGTAAGTGTCGTGTCTCCTGTGTTCAGATCAAAAAAGCCTCCGACAACTAATACAATTTAAATTCAAATCAAAATTTGTAACATATAATAGCACAACCATTGAGTGTGGACACACCGCTAAAATTGAATATATTGAGATAGACAATTAGAAATTTGGAAAGCTGGTTAAAAGTTGACTTTTTAATTTTTTTTGATTATTTTTAAAAAAATATGTAAAAAAAATAGAAAAGTAATATGATTTAAAAAAAATAAAAAATAAAAAAACTGACTTTTAACATATTGTCAAAATAAGCCAACACAACCATATCCTCAGCCTGGTTTGCTGGTTTACCTAATAATCATTGGAAATTCATTTATTCCGTTTACTTTCTTCTGTGATGTAAGTTTGAGGCACTTTAGTGACTTTTTCCAAGTTCTTAATTTGTATTATCGTTAAGAGTGACATATTGTATGGGTATTATCGTTAAGAGTGACATATTGTTAATCAACCAATGTTACATTTATCACTCTTTTATATAAATTTAATGTATTATTTTATGTGTGGGCACATTATTAATGTAATGGTTCCCAGTATTAATTTTTATGGTTGGGTCCAACATTGTTCATACAATTACTTGTGGTTGGGTCCAACATTATTAATACAATTACTTGTGTCATTTATTTTTGCATTGGTGCATATTTTGTCAATTCCAAAAATTCATGATGCATATATATATATTGGAGAGGTAAGTATGTTAAATATACCCAAAAATAAATAAATAAATAAATAAATGTTATGGTGAAACTTAATACTCTCATGGGAAACAAGAAAGATGGCAAAGTAGGCCATCGAAACAAAGCATTTAAACTTTGACAACAACATGCAAAGTTAGAAGATAACACCTATTATTTCATAGAAGCCATACAACAGAATTTCTTACACTTGGTAGGGAGGTTAGCATTCTCACTAGCAAGTTTAAGATTCATGATTCTCTCAAAGAATTTCCTCTTGTTTTCACCTCTTAAAGATAGGTTTGTCCACAGAACAACGAATGTTTTCACACATCAAATATGATAAACAATCCAAATAAATTTAAAATTCCAGAACTAATAGTCCTAGAAATGTTAAACTCATCTATTTCAATTGGTTCAATCAAACATGGGCCATAAGTAATTACTAATGCCATGACTATTAGTAGCAAGATTAATTGTCACAAGTAATAAATTCCAACGAAAGACATTTAAGAATGACAACTAAAATAACGTAAAATGTATATTTTAAAAATTATATAGAATTTGATTGATGTTTACCATGATGTATTTTGTTATGTTATCATCAATAAAGAGTTTTTTTTCCTGATAAAAAATAAAATAAAATAAATTATACACATTTGAAAATTAGATAATTTGACTCAAATTTTTATTTCTTAGATGCAGAATTTGATTCAAATTTAAAACTTCATAAATTAAAAAGGAAATATTATTTTACCCCCAATCTATTACGCGAAAATTAATTTGACATCCAGACTTCACCTTATTTTAATTTGACCCCTAAACTTTTTTAAATTTGATCAATTTATCACCCGCCGTATGTTTCCGTCTACAATCAAATGGAATTTGCTAACGTAGCACAAAATTTCATTTGTTACTTCATATACCTTAAAAGTCAATTAGCCTTCCAAACATTAAAAAAAAAAAAAAATTAAATTTTAAATAATATACTTCACCAAAAAATAATTACAAAAATATAAAAATTCTCATTCAAAATTATCTCTTTAAGTCTCAAATTATTTTGAGTCGATCTTAGATAAACTAATTGAGCCAAAAATTTCTTTACTACTCTATGTGCGTGCTCACGCGCAATTGTAACCAATTTATTCCACAAATTAATTGCAATAGAATTGATCGACTAATAGTAATTTCAAAATTCAGTAGGCAAAAAAAATTTTAAATTCATTTACTGTCTAAAGAAATACTCAACATGACTAATACTCACTTTTTTTATTAAATTTTTTTTGATTCCAATTTGGTAAATTCAATTTTCTAAAAATTGGGTTTTTTTTGTTTGTTTGTTTTTTTTAGATGCATCTAACCTCGATGTACCTAAAAAGTAAAATATTTGTAAAAGAATATTTTAAAAAATTAATAAATACATAAGAATATGAAAATATACTAAGCTTTTATTTTTTATTTTTTTAATATTTTTGGTATTTAGTGATTTTTTTAAAGATTTTTTTCACAAATATTATACTTTTTAATTGTATTTATATTAAGTGTATCTAAAAACTAAAATAAATATTTAAATTATCAAAAAAATTCATTGAAAATAAAAAAAAGCACAGAAAACAAAAACTCAAATTTCAAAAAATTGAATTCAAAAAATTAGAACCAGACAAGGTGATTAATTAAATATTTTATTATTATTATTATTATTATATATTTTAGGTGCTAATTGATTTTTAAGGTATAGTTTGAGAAGTAAAATGAAATTTCAAATGAAGTTTAGTAACACATCAGTAAGTTTCGTTTGATTGTAAACGGAAACATACCGTAGGGGGTAAATTGATTAAATTTAAAAATGTTTAAGGGTCAAATTAAAATAATGCAAAATCTGAGTACCAAATTAATTTTCATGTAATAATTTGAGAGACGAAATGATATTTCCTCTAAATTAAATTGATAAAACTGATTTTGATAGTTTGACAAAACGCTAGGCACGCCAAGTGTATTTTATCCTTCATAAATAATATATTTATAATGTAACTATCTATTATTTCATTGCTTTTGCAAGAGTAGTTACTCATAATTAATTCCATATGTCTTGCTTCTTACTCTGTATAAGTTCTCATTAACTATATTAATTATAATGTAACTATCTATTATTTCGTTGCTTTGCAAGAGTAGTTACTCATAATTAATTCCATGTATCTTGCTTCGAACTCTTTATTAGTTCTCATTAACTATATTAATTATAATGTAACTATCTATTATTTCATTGCTTTGCAAGAGTAGTTACTCATAATCTCATTAACTATATTAATTATAATGTAACTATCTATTATCGGTGGTGCTATATGTACTAATTAGTGTACTAACTAGTGTACCGACATTAGTTATAACATTATTATTGACCCTGCTCATTATACAAATTATAAATATCAAAAACATCTTAAATTATGCCACATCATCAATTAATATATTAGTTAGTACATTAGTTAATGCATATAACATTATTCATCTATTATCTCATTGCTTTGTAAGAGCAGTTACTCATAATTAATTCCATATATCTTGCTCTTACTCTTTATAAGTTCTCATTAACTATATTAATTATAATGTAACTATCAATCTATTATGTCATTGGTTTAACGAGAGTTGTTACTCATAATTAAATTCCATATATCTTGCTTCGTACTTTTTATATGTTCCTATTAATTTATATTAGAATAAATTACACTTATTATCCCTGCACGTTCACCAAAATCTTATTTTGGCCATTTCACTTTCAATTGTAATAGTTAATTCCGTAAACTTTAAATCAAGTTTCAATCTCATTTTTTCATCCATCTACCGTTAAGAAAAAATGAAAGTGGAGGTATTGAAAAGAGATTTTGGTGAAAGTACAAAGATTAAAGTGAGATTTCAGTAAAAATGTAAAGATGCTAATGAGATAATAAAAATGTCACACATGTTTTACACATGTTTTAAATGATAGACGGTTATAAGGATGAGATTACAACTTGACTTAAAGTAGGGGTGCTCGCGGGTTGGATTGGATGACCTCTCATTTGTCTGAACTTAAGCAGATTGATTTTGGATTCGTTCGCTTAGTTAGTGGATGCAAATTGAATGGGTTGTGCAGGTGGATGCGGATCAGTTTGGCGATTTGGCTTTACTATTTTAGGCCTTATTTTGAACTATTTTTCAGTAATTATTTACTATATTGAGCTCAAAATTTTTTATAATAAAAATAAAGCCCCAATTTTCATATTTTATAAATACAAATATAATTATTAAATAAAAGGTCTTTTTTTAATACACAAAGCATAAAAGTATAACATCATTTTCTTAGGGGTGTTGGCGGATCAAGTTAGGTTCGGTGTCCTCCCATCCAACATCCATCCGAACTTACGCGGATTGAAAAAAATACATTCGCATTGTCTGCTCGGACCATTGAAATTGACCATTTTGTGATGGATTGGTTTTGGCCATTTAGTATGGCGGGTAGAATGGATGTTTTGCCCATCCTTAACTTAAAATGTAAAAAGTTGACTGGTACAATTAAAATTGAAGGGATCAAAGTAAGATTTTAATAAAAATGCAAGACAACTAAGTGTTATTAATCCTTTGTATTAATTAATAAATTAAATCCTTGAGAGCCATCGTCAAAATGGTCATCATTTGCGTCACATTGTTTCCCATAATTTGATTATATTAATTTAAGATTTTTACAAAACTGTTTTTGTTATATTTAATGTTCGAATCTCTAACTGCTCTTTTTGAGTCTCCCCGTTCCACGGTTCATCTCCCCCATCCATTCCACCAACATAATCCATTTTTAATTTCTTGAAAGCGTCAGTCATTTTGTTCTTATTATTTTTAAATTTTTTTTGGAGAGTTGTAACCTTAGCAACTTTTAACTTATATTGAAATTCAACACCCATGTAACAAAATGGTAAACATAAGATTAATTAAAGTTACGTTGATACTTACGTATATTTGCATGTCTAGGACTGTTTTTGAAATCGACAGTAGGGGAATTTAGGTTTGAAATCGGTGTAAAATCGACTGTGTTCTATCCAATTGAAAGCGGTTAAATAAGCATGGCGAGTGGTAGGCTCCGTTTGTTTTGATGTAAAAATATTTTACTCATTTTTTGTTGTGTGGTTGAACAAAAAAGAAAGTAAAATATTTTTGTATCATTTTTCAAAATATGACTTACTTTTAAAAATTCTTTAATACTTTGTTTGGTTGGGGGATTTGAGGAGGGATTTGGAAAGGGAAATGGAAAAGGTAGGGGAAATGTGAATAAAACATATCTATATTTCACTTAGTTTCACACATTTTTTTTTTTTTAAAAATTTCCAAATCTCTCCCTAAATCCCCCAACCAAACAGAGCATAAGTCAATACATCGAAATTATAACCTTTCCAATACGTTTAACCTTTTCAAATTAGTATCTTAACTCACTAAAAAATTATAAATGACAAATTTTTTTTTTTGATCAACCAAAAAAAGAACTTTATTGAATAAATGACACTTTATCGAATCAAAATTTCACTTAAGGCAATAAAATGTTTTTGTTTCAAGTACCAACCAAACATCGAGAAACAAAAACAATAATATTTTTTTGCATAAAATATTTTACGTCAAAACAAACCCAAACTGCAATCTCAAACGTTTTACTAGTGTTTTTTGGATAGGACTATAAACAAGTTGAGTATAGCTAAGTAATTTAAATTTATGCTCTAATTGTTTTGGTGGAAAATATTTATTTTAAAAAAATTTCTGATTTTTTCTTTTTTTTCTATAGAAAAGTTTTTTCATTTTTTTTAATAGAAAAGATTTTCTTATATTTAGTTGCGTTCTTGAAAACAATGTACTAATAATTGCATTAGTGGTGGTAGTAGTGGCGGTAGCAGAATGGAAGTGGAGGTAGAGGTGTTGGGTGGCAACCGCGGTAGTGGTGGTGATAACGGGAAGGAGGTGGTAGTGGCGGTGGTTGTGGGGCGGTGGAGACAATAATGGTGATGGTGGTCGTGGCTGTGGTGGATGAGGTGGTGGTAGTGATAGTAATGTGATTGTATTAAGTAAACTATGGTTTGGAAAATATTTTTTCTCTTTTTAAAAGTAAAAATATATTCAGTCCAAATAAACTTGTTTTTTTCTTAATTATTGAAAATATTTTATGTTAATTTTTGTGTTTATACCAAAAGTCAAAAAATGCCGCCCCAAACAAATGGAGTGTTAGTTGAAAATTTAATGTATTTAAAAAAATGTTTAAGCACTTCATACTTATATAATGAGAATCTCAAATAAGTATTTAACAAGTTAAACTGAATCAAACTTAAATAGCTTAATTTTTTTTATAACATATAAAAGTTTATTGAATCAAGTGAGAAGATGTTTAAATTTAATTTGAAATTTTACCAAGTTTTAAAATGTGTCAAAATTAACTTCTTTACTCTAAATTTTAGCTTTTTATACTTAAAGTTGTATAGTAACGGTTCCGAAGCCTACTAGGGGTGGATTGCTTGGCTCCATAGCTTAGCAATCTCTGCCAAAAATCATCTTTACGTTGTGTTTGATTAGGAAATTTAAAAATAAATTTGAAAATAAAAAGAAAAAAAAGTATGTGAAATTAGGTGAAATATATATATATTTTATTCACATTTCACATATATTTTCTTTTTTTCCTTTTTAAATTTCTTCCCAAATCTTTCGATCAAACGCAGTATTAATGACTCAAACATGAAACTTGGACTTTTCTTATAATTTAAAGAGTAGTATTTTATTAAAAAATAAACCATTACAAAGATATGAAGGAAAGAATGAATAGACATTAATTAACAATACCACTTTTTAGTTCACTAGTTCACCTAAAATCAATTTATATTTAAATTTGTCTTCATGACGGTCAGTCTACTGTTTGATGTTAATCCGCAAAGCTCACTAGGATGGATTGTTTAAACTAGGGTTTTAAATCTTGGTAATACCGTATTCTATCGCTTTTTATATATCAAGATTGTGAATTTTTTATACTGTTATATGGCTAATATTATCCAACATATGATTCTATTGCCCGTATCAACACATATCTCACTACAATATATAAGAGTTTTAGAAACTAAATATTTTGATTTTTAAAAGTGAAATTTTTGTTACAAAAGACATTTAGGAATCAATTTTTTATGGTCATAAGGATAGTTGCTAAAAAGTTATATCGAAAAGCAAAAAACAAGGCCTTTTAGCGATAAAAATTTTGAAAATGTCACTAATAAATAGATTTTTAGAGACAAAATAGTTTAGTCTCAAAGAGTTTATTTTTTGAGACAAAAAATTTGGTTCCGAAAGGATAATAATTCATCATTACTGTCCAATTTTCGTTGCTAAAAATATAATAACGACATTTTTTGCAACGAAAATATTTGGTCCCTAAAAAATAATTTTATTCCTAAATTTTACTCTCTAAAACCTTAATTTTTTGTTGTGTCTCGAACCACTATTTAAACCTATTGACCATGGTTATCATAATCCCGATCCGGATCGTAGGGTTTTATGATCCTATGATCTTAATTGGGCTAAACGATTCGGATCATACTAAAATCTTAAATTTAGTAGGATCTTAAAATGATTATGATCCTATTCATAAAATCGTATAAATCGCATATGATCCAAATTCTATTACGATTCCGATTCTACAATTTTTTTTGTTATTATTTATTTCTTATATATATGTATGTATATGTGTATATCTATATAAAAAATTTAATTACAAACTCCTTTTTCAATAGTCTCTTCTAACTTATATTAACATAGAAAGTGTATTATATCACATTTATCTTTTTAAAATTGTATAACATACATTATTATTATCTACAATTTTTCATTTTATTTTGCCTTATCCTCGATCTGATTCTACAATTCGATCACAAGTCTCTCCTAATGATCCCATTTAAGATCCCAAATTTTTTTATTATTTATTTATTTATTTATGGTGAACAAGGATCTCAATTTTAATTAACTTGCTAGTGACCCCTAACCGAATAATACTAATCAATACCGGTTACAAAAGAAAGTAGTAAAATACATAAGGGTAATTAGTCAAGCTACGCAAGTTTTGTTTTTTTAATCACCCCAACAAACATTTATCAAACCCTCATTCTCATTGACCGAACCTCATCCATGAGACAAGCATGCTCTACTTATTCAAGATAATTAAGTCAGCGTCAAAGCTCTGTTTGTGCTGAGTAAAATGTATGCAAAGTAAACCTATGAGCTTACCCTGTGACAAGTTAAATCGTGAAAAATGTTTGAAAAAATGTAAGTTACGAGTTCAAATCTCATTAAACACTTGACTCATTATCTCCTACCCCCTTGATCTCCTAACCCCATGTCTGATAATTACTTGATATGTATGTAGGGATGATAAACAAATCAAAAAGTTTGAATTCAACTCGTGTTCGGCTCATTAAAAGTTCATTTGAATTCAGTTTGTTAAGTAAGTTAAACTTGAATACATTTTGAAGTTTGTTGAAGTTTTGAGACCAAACTTGAATAGTTAATTGCACAATCGACTCGGTTCGATAAGTCTTAAAATTATATAAAAATACCAAACTATTTGAGCTTGACTCAATAAAGGCTCATTTGAGATCATCTCAAAAGTTTAAACGAATCAAACCTGAACAAATTTTGAATTTCATTAAAATTTTCAAACCAAAGTTAAACAGTTAACTGTTTAACTCGTTCTTCTTCATTCTTAATGGGAGATCTCCATTATATATATTATCCAAAAAATTTGTAATAATTATTTTTAAATTTAAAATAATATTAAATTTTCATAATTATTTTATAACCATTAAATAATATAATGGATATCTTTCATTACACTATCTAATGGAGATGATCGCTGTCGTTATAGAAGACCAAGAATGTAGGTGGACAAGGAATAGATGGATATGGGCAGTGTAATTCTGAGAAAATTATAAGGAATAGATGAATATGGGCAGTGTAATTCTGAGAAAATGATAACAAGTGCATCAATGGTCTCATATTTTTTAATTGGTGACTTGTTGTTTGTGACTTATATTTTGAGTCTTTGACCTCAAAAAGTTAGGTCAAGGTGATCCATTCACAATGGTCACACATTTGTATCATTCCCACCCATTTGTCAATGGGGACGTTAAGAAAGGCAGTAGATATGCTAGGAGATTTCCTGCCTTGCTTACCTCATTCACTCTTAATTAACAAGTTTACCATTTAAATGGGGGTGGATTGAAAGTTGTTAAAATCGGGATTCTAGGATTATTGGGAGGGATTTGTGAATCGGATTGAGAATCGTAAGATTTTACTTTCAATGTAAAAAAAAAGAAGAAGAGAAATTATACGAAATGATAATGTATCTTAAATAATTTTAAAATAATTAAAGAAAAATGATAAATTTGATATAATACATGTTTTATGTTAACATAAACATAAATTAGAGGAGATGTTTGGGAAAAAGAGTTTTTGTTAAATTTCTTATATAAATATACACATATAAGAAATAAATAATAATATTTTTTTAGTAGGATCGGGATCGTAATGCGATTCTACCTAATTTAATGACTAGAATCATAATCACTTTAAGATTCTACTGAATTCAAAATCCTAATATGATTTGGATCGTTTAATCCAAGTAGAATCATACGATCCAAATCAAAATTGTATATGTATAAGTGCACTTCATAATATTTTCACAATCCGATTCATAATCGATACAGCCAGTTTTGTAATCATAAAACTCTTTTTTGCGATTGATGATTTAAAAAAGAGAAATTCTATATAAACAATAGGTCTATACAAAATGGGCCTGGCTTTGGTCCAGTCCACCATCGGATTGGACCGTGCTGTTGGGTCCGTGGGGGCCCACCACAGGTCCCGTTTTGAAAATCTGGACCGTTCAATGTGTAGAACTCTTCGAGTACTATATATTTAAAAAAAATCACGTTGATCGGATATCGATAGCTATGTGATCAAATCAGTTTTTTGTCAACTGTTAATTTATCCACCGTCCATTTTTTTTTTTTAATACAAAACTGATTTGATCACATAGCTATCGATATCCGATCAACGTGATTTTTTATAGGCATATAGCACTCGAAGAGTTCTACACATTGAACGGTTCAGATTTTCAAAACGAGACCCGTGGCGGGCCCCCACTGGCCCAACAGCATGATCAAGTCCGATGGTGGACTGGACCAAAGCCAGACCCATACAAAATTGTGTTCCAGAATGATATGGTAGCCATGAGTCATATCTCTTTTAAAATAAAGATTCATCAACGTGATTTATATTTTTAAGGTTATTATCGCTATATCATTTTAGTATGAAAGTATGAATAAATTTTTTTTACTTATTGATCATTTTCATTTTTTAAAATTCACGATTACATCATTTGATTTTGAATACATATTACTTAATTCTTGTAAACCACTATTAAAAACTCTAAGTTTATTAAGTTATACAAAAAAGAACAATGTGATACATAAAAGAACATTTTCACAAAACTTTTTCCTATATACAAAGGCAGCAGGGTTCATATTAATAAATACGTGTGAGATCTTGCCCAGATGGTGTTACATTCCTCCAATTTTGCACCACTAATGTCACCCCTAATGACGTGGCTCACTTTCATGTTAAGCGATCTCACACTTTGAAAAAGAGTTATTGGTTGTTATTATTTGCCACCTCATTAGAGGTGCAATTGATAGTGATGAAATGGGAGGATGAGACATTTCTCTTTATTTTGGGTTGCGTGTGTATATTCACATAATATTTTAAGTGATTTTCGTGCATAGTGTGGATAAATTTTTTTGTAATTTTCATGTTTATACATGCAACTAAATTATGCATAGGCACAAGCAACAAAAAATTAAAGATGCTTGTTGTTTGGGATGACCTAAATAAGTGCACTTTTTGTCTTTTTACGAAAAGATGTGTTGAAAAGTAGAGAGGTGATGTGATGGAAAAAAGATAAAAAGATAAAAAGATAGATTATTTTTGAATTGCCAAACTTGGCCTTATTATTTTACTAATATATATATTTTTAAATATATATGAAGGCCCCTCTTTTTGAGTTGGTTGTGCCTGCATTTGCGTCCAGTTATACGAAAATCCAATAAAGAATTTCATACAATAAATAATAAGCACATGGTAGAAAAGAAAAGAAATAAACATTTTCCATTGGCTATAATCCAAAACATGTGGTTGAGATTTTACTTAATCAAACTTTGAATCCTTGGATGAAGAAATTCTTCGAATGCTTTAAGAACCTTTTCACTCTTTTCATCGAACCTTCATAAAAGCAAAAACAGTTTGTTGGAGATGATGATGTGATAACCTTGCTTGCTTTGCACATCCTATTTTTTTCAACTAGAAATTTTCAACCCATTTTTGTTTTTGCAAGTTGCTTTGAATGGAGACACTACACATCAAATTATTTTTGTGTTTTTTGTTTTTGTTTTTGTTTTTGTTTTTGGATCATATGGAGAAGCAACAACTATATTTGTTTTGTGTTAGCCTTGATTTGACCATAAATTATTGTTACGTTCTATTGATTAAATATTGTTTTGTGCTTTTAATCTTTTATAATTTTTGTATTAAATGTTAAAAAACAATCTTAACTACCCCTCTGTTTGTTAGCCAATTGGTTTGTTAGTCATGGTCAAGTACGAGTTAGTGGAGGTGAGGGTGCTAGTTAGGGGTGTTTGTGGTTGGATTTTGAACGATTTGTTTTGTGATTTGGATCCGTTCACATATGTGCAGTTTGGAAAAATTTGAATCCACAACTGTTCACAGTACGGGTTGCGATTTGTGCAAATAGGGTTCGTGGATGTGTGGGTGGTTTGCGGATTAGACTTTTTTATTTAAAAATTTATTTTTTGGCCTCTGTTTTCATCCGTTTTGTAAATATTTATTTTAGGCCCTTTTCCCTCCATTTTCTAAAATGCTCAACATTAATAATTAATGAATTAAAACTTATAAAATTAAAAATACAACAAAATCAAATCCTAACACAAGCAAATCATTCAAAATCCTAAACTTTTAAATAAAATTATAAACTAACACAAGCACATCTTTCAAAATCTTAAACTAAATCATCAAAATCATTCACTATTCAACAATACAATTAAAGTAAAATCATTCAAATTTTAGATTTACTTAAAAGTAATTCTTCATTAACTTTTACATCTATCCAAAATACAATAATAAAATAACAATAAATTGTTGTCAAATTTCATTCAATTTAAACCAATTAAATAAATAAAAACATTTGCAAACTCACAAACTCATCATGAAACACATCCAATTTTCAAAAATTTCAATTCCATGCATATGTTTGATGAACCCTGCACAAAAACAAATTGAAAAATATATAATTCGATCTTTATAATTCCTTTGAGGAAAAAAGTGTAAAAGAATAAAGTAATGAAAAGATAAAAAAATGTGTATATATTGCATCTCAATATAGTAAGAAAATGTGTTGAGAATATTTAGGATAGGATGAATGAAATCAACGGTTCAGGTTTTAAAAAAAAAAAAAAAAAAAAAGGTCTAAGTTCGGGCGGGTTCTTGCGGGTGCGGGTAAAACCCGCAACCCGCAATAATACCATATTTCAAACCGTATCCACTCGTATTGTGTTTGCGAAACCGCCCATTTGTATGCTAATCGGTTCGGATTGGAAGGATTGTGCGATTCGGATAACCCTATGTCCAATCCTAGGGCTGGTAATGATGGGTCGGTTTTTGAGATATAGTTTGAGGTGATATGGAGATCATAGTGTCGAAAAATAATGTTCAAAGGGCCATTAGTGATGGTAGTGGTGGTAAGGCATCAACAATTATGAAAAATCTAGTTTTATTGAAAAATCTTTTTGAAAATTTAGATTTATCTTGTGATAAGTGATTATCAATTTAGGTAATCCAAATTAAAAATTATATAGCCATGATCAATGTAGATAATATATATAGAGAGAGATAGAGAGAATTAATCCATGACATAAGACATTTTTTACGTGAAAAAATCACAATTGGAATCCATTTTGTGATAAAAAACTACAGGCCCTCAGCTAGACGAACAATCCACTATGAAAGAAAAGATTACAAGAGATATCTTACAAAGGCTACTTTGGGCACACATGTTTGCTCAACCTACGAGTAACACTTCTTCCTCCACTGGATCTCCGCAATGGTTGTCGAATCGCCATGATGCCAAAGACTTCAGAATCCAACAAGGTCTACAATCTTGGAATCCACCAAGAAAGTTCACTTTTGGAAAGATGTGAAGAATTTGTGCAGCTTGAAGATTATATCAGAAGTTCCTAGATGCTAATCAATTATCAAGCAAATGAGAGTATTAAAAGTAATCCTCACTACAAAGTTTACTCTCAAACACTTGACAAAATCTCTCTACAAAAATGTATCTCACTCATAAAAACAATCTCTCATAATAAAAATATTCAGAAGAACTTGGGAGAGAGTACTTAGAAAATAAGTGTCAGAGATACAAAATGTTTCAGCCGAGCATGCCTTAAATAGTCCTGGATCAAGACACCTCAAAGCCGCGGTACACATGGTCGTGAGCACAATCATAGGGGTCGTGGGCGTGACCTATCTTCGTGGGATGCAGAGCAACTTTTGGGAGCATGTTTTGGACGCGGCCTAGTCGCGAGCGTGATGTGGCATGTCAACCCAGCAGCCCAACAACTTTTTCAGACTTTAAATCCATGTTTTCATCCTTACTTTCGGCCATACTTTGTCTACCATTTCCCCCAACATAGACCCATTTTTTTAGTCTGGAAAATTCAACAATCTTCCACACATGTTTGTCCATCAAAAAATACCCAACTACATCATCTTTTAGTCAAACCAAAGATAAAACTTTGGCAATCTTTTAGCACATGCCTATGCCAACAAAACAAGGTCAAACAAAATCTTTAGCAACACATGCCAATCCATCTTCAAGCAGCCAAATCTACAACAATCAAGTTTATAACCCCAAGGAGATAACCAAGAATATACTACAAATAAAAAATCCAACAAAGAGAAAAATAAAGTGAAACAAATGTATCAATTTTGTCACGGGATTTGCCAAATTAAATTGCATGCAACAAAGATTAGGATAAAAATCCTAACAATCTCCCATTTTGACAACTCTGTGATAAACCTCAATATCCTGCACAAAAACTTGTTAGAGCAATTTCATTGTGCCATAAATAAAAGCAAAACAAACCATAATCAAAACATTTCATAACAAACGACTAAGTTCATAAAAACCATAAAAACTAACCAAGTTCATCAAAACTCCCCCTAAACTAATACTCCCCCTTTTTGTTCGGAAATGACAAAGAAAAAGTGTTGGAATAATTCGTCTTGAATTTTTTAATTAGTGGTATTTGGGTCTTCAAAACTTGGCGATGAACTTGTCTATGTAGAACATAAATATGATGATTCAAGTCGTGTTACTTAGTCGCTTTCCTAAAGACAATATTTGCACCCACCAAAAGGTGTGCAGGGGGTTACAACAAATTTACCTCCAAGATACAATGAGGTCTGATCTAAAGATCAAGTTTATCGGCGCCTGCACTGACGACAGTAGATTGGAATACTCTTGATATAATCAAGAAAAACAAGACACTAATAATCAAATTTCAGAACTTGATTACCAGTAAGAAAAGTAGAAATTTGCTTAAGAAACTCTTGATCAAAAACTCAAAATCAAGAGGAAGGGGGAGAGAGAGAGAGAGAGAGAGAGAGAGAGAGAGAGAGAGAGAGAGAGAGAGAATTGCAGGAATGCTTCTGAATTTTTTTTGGATGGAATGAAATGGCTGATTTTGCAGCCTATTTATAGGCCTTGATGCACTTGATTGAATTGTCATGTCCCTTGATCGCATCTGATCAGATCTAACCGTTGGATCGACGATCTACGGTGTAGATCATTCTCACACCGAATAGATGCCTTGACTAATCACACCTGATCACGATCAGGTGTCAACTCATCCGTACGATAGCGCATCTCCAATCAACAGCTATGATCAAATCACTCTAGATCGGACATACAACTGTTTGGTTAGTTGGTTGACTCATCGCCAATGGGCACCACGTCACTGCTACGTGGAGCTGACTGTATTCCATATCACCCATACCACGTTGGATCCACGTCATCGCTTCAACCTGTCTGATGCAAATAAGAAAGCGCCCTCATGGCACTAATGTGTCTATGCTAAGTGCAAAGTGCACCATCAAATGCCACACAGCCCACTGGCCACACCATACGCGTGTGTGCGTATGCGTGTGCATGTGTGGATGGTGAAGCACCATCCTTGCGGTGTGAGTGCATGCACACTAGCTTTCACCTCAAAATTTCATATTCAAAGGAATATTCCATGCAGTGCTTTATTAAGTGCTCTATGTTTTCCTTTTTTTTCGATGTGGGACTGTAGATACCCCATTTTTGACTGTCCTCAAGACTTGGTTGTGCTTGTAGGTACACCCGACAAGTAGTTCGATTGTTCGCTGAGTACTCGACTGTCGCGGCAGAACGTCACCGATTCGAGCTTCCCGGACCTTGTATCTTTTTTGCCCCTTTCTTGGACCTTGGTTAGGTCCTTTCTTAGTGGACCTTTTGGTGCACTGCCGGCTATGTCTTTGTGCCTGCCGGCCATTGATGATGCCCTGCCGGCCATCAGTGAGCCACTGCCGGCCATTGGTGATGGCCGGTACCCCCCCCTGTCTCAGCTGGTTTTCCTCCAGATCTTTTGAGCCAGCTGGTTTTTTGTTTGCTCCCTCCATACACGTGTATGGAGGGATGGAACCCTTGTAAAGCTTCTTGAAGAAGCTTTAGCTTTGCATTCCTCTATATAAGGAGAGGGCCTCTCTCCTTAACAGAGGTTTAGCACTTTGGCAAGAGATATACCTCTCTCTCTCTCTCTATATATATTGTTGGTGTTTTGTGCCTTGAAGTTGATTTTTCTTGCATTTCTACACTATAACCCTTAGAGACACACCACCACCATTGGACCAAGCTTCTTGGGAGGTCTTCTTGAGGTCTGAAAGTGAGTTTCTACCCCCTGAAGTTGCTGGTTTCGAAGAGAGTCTTCAAGGGTGAGTATTTTTCCCATTTTAGCACTTTCTTGTACCTTGTTTTAGCCTTTCTTGCATATTGATTTAGGCCTTCCTTATTTGTTATTTGTAATAATTAATTCGTTAATTAATTAAGTTGTGTAATAATTAGTTGTAGTTAGTTATTCATAGGGTTTTGTAATAATTAATTAGCTTGTGAGTTAGTTAATTAGGCGATTTGTATTATTCTTTCGGACCCTCCGAGAGATGGCAATGTTGTAATAAGTGTGCGTGTGTGTGATGCATGTCTTCCAACCCCACGTCTTTCTCCCTTTTATTTACCAGCTTATGATGGTTAGTTTTGGGGCATGTTTCAATTAGCATCTATATGTTCGCATGTTTGCATTCATTCATCTGTATTGTATGCACCGGGCTCGGCGCATCATGCTAACTGCATTGTACTTCAATTTCGAGTTGAATACGTGTTAGCTGTAGCATCATCATATGCCATCTTAGAATAGTCGGGTTTGCTATAGTTGCATTTTTGCATGTGTTGCATTAGGCATTTCAGCATAGTTAGGATCATGCATGGATTTCTAACATAGCTTCTGTTTTGGCTTGGAGTACTCGGTAAGTGTTTATGCTTTAGCATCCTCGCATGCGTGTGAGTGACTGCCATGATAGCATGCTTACCATGAGGCTATGTGCTTATATGATATACCTGCCTGAATGCCTGTGGGTGAAGGTTGGATTATCTGAATTGGAACAATTTATTGATTGCAAGTTTTAAGCCCACTAGATAGTAGCAAATCACCATGTTTTCTAAGCCCACCTGAGGGTGGCAAATCCACGTCTAAGCCTACTTGCGAGTAGCAAACCCTTTTCAAAACAAACATGAGATATTTTGTTCCATTTCGGGCGATCCAGTCTATACTTGTATGCTGTGCGCATCACATAGTAAATCTAGGCTAATAACCGGAATAAGAACACATAATGTTTTCAAAACTTGATATCATGGTTAGTAGAGGCCGATCTTTGATCGGGCGAGCGGGGGTGCTCACGAAGTGACCTTCTCCAATCGTATCCAAGTTCCCGAGTCGAGGCAACTTTGGTGATGACGGACACGTGGCCTTAGGCAACGAGTCAGGGTTTCCTAAATTCTCCCAAAATAAATATTTAGGTGGCGACTCTGTATCTGGCAAAGTAGTCCATGTTTGGCACTTCTTTCAAAAAATCTGTTTTCAAAAATGATTTGCCGGATTTGGACTCTTTGATGATTCATCGGTCTTACATTGCACTCTACGAGATTAGATATAGGACCGTGACATTAGTCCTGAACTGTAGTGAGCCCAAATGAACAAAACGGGGGATTCCCTCCAGGGACGTTCGGGGACGTCTACAGGGACAAAGCTCCAAGTTTATTTCATGCTTTCCAAAGAAAAATATGGAAGGTTTTGAAAACACCCAAAAATAAACTATAAATTTTAAAAACCATTTTGAAAATTCCCTAACATTCCCCCACCATTTTCAAAATACCAGATGATGACTCTTGGTTCACTTGGCAGCCTTATGCATAGGTGAAGATATCTTACGATTTGAATCATTCACTTAGTGAAGGCATCTCAAAGTTAGTCAAGATGGCAAGTAGACTTGTCTTTGAACTAGCAATCTTATACGACTAACTGGACATGTCTCACACATAGTACAGGTTACCTCAAGTATTCAAACAAACCGACATATGTATTAGCCTTGTGTCTATATCTTGTTTCATGAGAACTCTAGAGTCAAACCGTTGGACTCATTGGAAGCGGCACCACCTCCTATACTCACATAGGTAAGCTTACTAAGAGTACCCCTGTAATTTACAGTACCCTAACAACTCAGTTGTAAGCTTATTAAGAGTTTGCTAACTCATCCTCTTCTTTTCACATTACAGGTACCAAACACTTCAACCTTGGGATGAAAATGAAATAAAACTAAGTGCTTGCAATCACGACATATAGTGTACTTGGGCTCATTGAACTCAAGACTTGATATTTGTTCAAGCGTTGAGTTGAGTTTTCACCAGGAGTGATTATGTTAAGTGGGCTTAAGAACCATCCCCCTTGATGTTTTCTACACCAAATCCCTTGCAAGTCCATTTGTTAAGGGGTTAGCCAAGTTTTCACTTGACTTTACATAACTAATGGTAATCACACCTTCTGTGATTAACTGCTTGACAAAGCTATGTTTCAGTTCGATATGCCTGGACTTTCCATTATAGACATGGCTATAGGCCCGTGATAGAGTTGCTTCACTATCACAATGCAAAGATATTGGTGACATAGGTTTTGGCTATATCTTAATCTCTAATAAGAGATTCCTTAGCCACTCTGCCTCTTTGCTACAAGATGCTAATGCTACAAACTTAGACGCCATGGTTGAGTCTGTTATGCATGTTTGCTTCTTAGAACCCCAGGAGATAGCTCCTCCTCGAAGAGCAAAAATCCAACCACTCGTGGATGAGTGATCTTCACGGTCAGTTATCCAACTAGCATTTGTGAATCCTTCCAGCACTGCTGGATAGCCATTATAGACTATTCCATAGTCTATGGTTTTCCTCAAGTACTTAAGTACTCGGTTAATAGCATGCCAATGCACACTACTGGGATTACTAGTGTATCTACTAAGTTTTCCCACTGCAAATGCAATATTAGGTCTAGTGCAAGTCATGGCATACATCAGGCTACCTATTACTCTTGAGTATTCTAGTTGATCAACAGCTCTTCCAGTATTAGGATACAATTTCAAATTTGAATCAAAAGGTGTAGACATGGGTGTACAATTATATTGATTAAATTTCTTAAGAATTTTTTCAATATAGTGTGACTTTAGAATTAAATTATTGTCTTCTCATTTGATCTTAATACCTAAAATTACATCAGCCAAGCCCAAGTCTTTCATACTAAAGCTAGATGACAAGAACCTTTTAGTACTTTCAATGACATCATTGTTGGTACCAAAAATAAGCATGTCATCTACATATAGACATATGATTACACCTCTATTGCCAGTAAACTTACTGTATACACACTTATCAGATTCATGTATCCTAAAACCATTTGACACTATTACTTTTTCAAATTTCTCATGCCACTATTTTGGAGCTTGTTTCAGTCCATATAGTGACTTCACGAGTTTACACACTTTGTGCTTTTGACCCTTTACAACAAATCCTTTCGGTTGTTGCATGTAGATTTCCTCATCTAATTCTCCATTTAGGAAAGCGGTCTTAACACTCGAATGGTGGCAATTCTGGCCACCGGAGCATATAATCGATACCCTCTTTTTGAGTAAAACCCTTAGCAACTAATCTTGCTTTAAACTTGTCAATTGTGCCATCAACTTTCATTTTCCTTTTGAAAATCCATTTACAAACAATTGGTTTGGATCTAGGTGGCAAATCAGTAAGTATCCAGGTATTGTTACCCATGATAGAATCCATCTCATCATTTATTGTTTTTTTCCAGAGACTTCATAGCCTCCTCAAAGGTTAATGGATCTTAATCCATATTCAAAGAAATCATTGTTTGCTTATAATAAGTTTTCCTAGTTCTTTCTACAAGGTAAACAATGAAATCAGGGCCAAATGACTTCTTAGTCCTAGCTCTCTTACTCCTCTTTAGCTCAATAGGCTCATTTGGTTCATTATGCTCAATATGTTCATGCTGTTCACTTTCCTCTATAGACATCAAAGGAGTTGATTTATTTTCTTGATTATAATCCAACCTTGGAATGGTTGTGAAATGATTCTCATAAAATATCGCATCACGTGATTCAATGATGGTATTTGTTTCCACTGAACTACTAGGCTCTACTACCAGAAATCTATATGCTTTACTATGTATAGCATAGCCAAGGAATATGCATTCAAATCCTTTTTCACCTAATTTCTTCCTTTTAGGTTCAGGCAATCTGACTATTGCTCTATAGCCCCATGTTTTCAAGTAACCTAGATTAGGTTTCTTGTTTTTCCAAAATTCATAAGGAGTAACATTTCTTTCCTTGAGAGGAATTCTATTGAGCATGTGACGGGCAGTGAGTAAGGCTTCATCCCAAAAATCAAAACTTAAACTAGAGTAAGAAAGCATAACATTTATCATTTCTGTTAATGTCCTATTCTTTCTTTCAGCTACTCCATTTTGTTGTGGTGTGTAGGGTGCAGACTTCTCATGAATAATACCAACATTTTCATAATATTCTGGAAAATGGTATTCACCGCCTCTGTCAGACCTCTGTCTCTTTATTTTGACATTACACTGATTTTCCACTAATGTCTTAAAAATCTTGAATTTATCAAGCACCTCATCTTTTGAATGCAGAAGATAGATATGACAGTACTCAGAAAAATCATCAATGAATGTTACAAAATATCTCTTACCACCTCTAGTGGGGTTACTATGCGTGTCACATACATCACTATGCACAAGTTCAAGCAGAGATGTGATTTTATCTATTTTAGGAAATTGAGTGCGAGTAATTTTAGATTGCACACAAGATTTGCATTTTTCAAACATATCAATATCATACTTAGGAATTAAATCTAAATTAACCATATCATGCATTTTCCTAGTATTAACATGACCTAAACGTGCATGTCATAAAGAAAGAGAATCAACAATATAAGTAGAAACAGATGTGTTATTGATAACATTAAGTTTGAACATTTCTTGATACATGTACCCCTTCCCAACAAAAATCTCACCCTTAGACAGGACAAATTTGTCTGACTCAAATACTAACTTGAAACCATGCTTGTTAAGCAGGCTTCTAGATACAAGATTTTTCCTAACATTAGGTACATGATAAACATCACTAAGACTTAAGACTTTTCCAGATGTGAACTCTAAATCCACCGTCTCTTTGCCTTTAATAGCAGCAATTGAAGAGTTGCCTATGTAGAGAACTGTTCCATCATTCACTTATTCATAAGTAATGAAATGACTCTTGTCATTGCAGACATGCCTTGTTGCTCTTGAGTCAATCTACCAGTCACCAGCATCTTCGAACATGTTCACCTCGAATATAATAGCCACGAACTTGTTCTTGGCATTTGACGCTTCTGGCTTTTTCTTGTAAGATCGACATTCATTTCTGAAGTGCCCTGGCTTGCCACAGTGCCAGTAAACGTCTTTTGGCTTCTTAGCATCTTTCTCGGGTTGGGGTTCACGCTTACGCTTCTTTTTGTTAAACCTCTTGCCATCATCCACTATGTAGATCTTGGAAGTCTGAGCCAATTGGTTATCTTTACCTTCAAGATGCCTTGATTCCTCCTCAACTCGAAGGTGTTGAGCCAATTCCTCTAAAGTAAGATCTTCATTTTTGTATTTCAGAGTTTTCTTAAAATCCTTCAAAGAAGATGACAATTTCTTTATTATAGATGAAACTATAATAGATTCATTCATGTTCATATTCTTTTTGTCAAAACTGACTTAGAATATGTTAGATCTCATGGAATTGTTCCATAATGGGCTTTGTATCAATCATAGTAAAACGCATAAAATTACTAACAAGAAATTTCTTACTGGTGGCATCCTCGGTGAGGTACTTTGACTGTAAAATGTCCCATAGTTGCTTTGCCATTTCCAGATGTTGATGCACATCGAAAAAAGAGTCTGACAGTGCATTCAGAATGTATCCTCAGTAAATGTAGTTGTCATTCTCCCATTTGGTTCTAGTATGGGTTTGCTCCATAGTCTCGTCTTCTTGCTCCATCAGATAGGGGGTAGTTAGCACATAGACCACTTTGAGAGTGGTGAGCAAAAAGTGCATCTTCTTTTGCCAGCATCGGAAATTTCCTCCATCAAAACGGTTAAGCCTCATAAAATCTTGAGTCATTTTCTGAATATACATCGCCATATCTAAATATTGTCTTTAGATTGTTGGAACAATTCATCTTGAATTCTTCAATTGGTGGTATTCAAGTCTTCAAAACTTGGCGATGAACTTGTCTATGTAGAACAAAAATACGATGCTTCAAGTCGCGTTACTTAGTTGTTTTCCTAAAGATAATATTTGCACCCACCAAAAGGTGTGCAGGGGTTACAGCAAATTCACCTCTAGGATACAATGAAGCCTGATCTAAAGATCTAGTCTACGGACGTCTGCACTGACGATAGTAGATCAGAATACTCTTGATAGAATCAAGAAAACCAAGACACTAATAACCAAATTTGCAGAACTTGATTACAGTAATAAAAATAGAATTTTGCTTAAGAAACTCTTGATCGAAAACTCAAAATCAAGAGGGAGAGAGAGGGAGAATTACAGGAATGCTTTCACTTTTTTTTTTTTGGATGGAATGAAATGGCTGATTTCACAGCCTATTCCTTGATGCACCTGATTGAATCGTCATGTCCCTTGATCGCATCCGATCAGATCTGACCGTTGGATCGACGATCTACTGTGCAGATCATTCTCACACTAAATAGATGCCTTGACTAATCACACCTGATCACGATCAGGTGCCATCTCATCCATACGATCACGCGTATCTCTAATCAACGGCTATGATCAAATCGCTCCAGATCGGACATATAACCGTTCGATTGGTTGGTTGACTCACCACCAACGGACGCCACGTCACTGCCACGTGGAGCTGATTGTATTCCACGTTACCTATGCCATGTTAGTTCCACGTCATCGCTCCAGCCTACCCGATGAAAATAGAAAAGCACCCTCATGGTGCTGATGCGTCTGTGCTAAGTGCTAAGTGCAAAGTGCGCCATTAAATGCCACATAGCCCACTGCCCACGCCATGCGCGCTTGTGTGTGTGTGAATGGTGTGAAACACCATTCTTGCGGTGTGGGTGAATGCACACTAGCTTTCACCTCACAATTCCATATTCAAAGGAATATTCCATGTAGCACTTTATTAAGTGCTCCATGTTTTCCTCTCTTTCCGATGTGGGACAAAGCCCCAAGCTTATTTCATGTTTTTCCAAAGAAAAACATGGAAGGTTTTGAAAACACCCAAAAATAAACTATAAATTAAAAAAACCATTTTGAAAATTCCCCAACAAAGTACATAAGAAAAGAATATCTAATCCATGAGATATAAAAAATAAAAATCAAGATGGAAGTGGAGGACGAAACAAAGTAACAAACTATTGAAACTGCTAAGCAAGATGTGCAGTGGATTGATCAATGTAGTCAAATCGGGAATTAAGCTGACCAAGCAGTGCATCATGCTGATCCATCTATCCTTGCATTTCTTCTTGAAATGCTAGTTGTGAAGCTATTGCATCTGAAAAATTTGATCTTGAATGGTCTAAAAATTTGTATTCTTCCCCTCAACTGCTTCTTCACCACCATGTCGCCCTCATCGACCACGACTGCCATGCTCACTTGGAGCTTGTCCAGCTCTCCTCCCAACTTGAGCATTACTCAGATTGACAGTAAGTTTGGAGATAGGGTTATCAAGCTCAACCATATTATCAACATTGTTGAAGGAAACTTCTTGAGAAGGCAAAAATTTGGTGAGAAGTGATGCATATGGAAAACCAAGCGATTTCTTTCCATTAAACACGACTATCATGTGACAAAAGACAACCAAGGAAACATCAATGGACAAATTTTGGCTAATGGTATGTAGAAAGTACCCTTGGTCATGTGACACATCAAAAAAATGGGATGTAGGAGTGACATTGTATGAGACAATGAGGTTCGAAATCCGATAAGGTGCAATGAGAGAACAGTAAGGGATAGAAACACCGAGAAACCAATTGTAAGGAGCACCTAATAAAGTAGACGCAATGGCATTAAAATTAATTGGCACCGACTCATCATGCCTATCTTGGGGATAGTCACACACAAGAGGATGTTCGAGACGAAGAATATTAGCAACAAAATCAAGATTAAACTCAAATCTTTTACCCTGAACATAACTGTGAAAAGAAGATAAATCTGTGGCAACAGAATACATGTTGCAATAAAATTCTCTAACTCAACTCTTATTCACAATACCATCACCCAAACAATCAAACCAATTTTTAATGGGAAGATCATCAAATGTGTTGGGATTAACATTTCATTCTCGCAACATTGGATGATCAGAGAAACGTGCATGAAAAAAGTGTTGATGGCCTCTAGAATGAAAGGAATGAGAATCAAAGGTAGTTTTTGGTATAGTTTTAGAATTATGATTTGAGAATAGAGTTGTATTTTGAGTTTGTGAGTTTTGGAATTATGATTTGAAAAAAAAAAATTTGTTTGGTTATGAGTTTTGAAAAGAGTTTTAAATTTTTGATGTAACATATGAAATGAGAAAATTATGTTCAAAACTCATAACCAAACTCTTTTTCAAATTCAATTCAAAAAAAAAATTTGTCATTTTGGAGTAAAAAAATAATTTGTATATTTAAAAAATATCAAAAACAAATATATATATTTTCCCAAATAACAGGTGGCAACTTTGGTGATTGGCAATTGCAACAAAAAAAAAAAAAAAAAAGTGTATTGTTCTAGTTAGGCCTGTCAACGGATTGGGTATAACCCAAATTCGATTTGAATCCAATTCGGTTAACCCAGTTAATTTATACAAATCCGAATCCGAATATCTGTTTAATCTGTATCGGAACAGCCCGATTTAAAACGGGTCGAATTCGGATAAATCCGATCCGGTCCAGTTGTTTGCCCAATCCGATTACCTTGAATTCCTAGAAACGATATGAGATCTCTCAATCTTAGAATCAAATATCTCTCTCATCGTCTCTTTCGTCATCTCTCATCGAAGAATACCTAGATCTGAAAAGTGCATTAGGTTTGAAATCAGATCTCTCATAATCAAGTCTCTCTCTCATCGTGTCTTCCTGCTCCGATTGATGATGATGAACTTAGCCAAATCGAGCTCTTTATTGTTTCTGATCTAGGTATTCTTCGGTGAGCTCTTTGGTCAGTATCAAATCTCTTTTTCATCGTCTTCTTCTCCGACTTCGACAAAACAAGCTCAGATCAAGAGAGCTCAAAATCAAACTATTTTAGGTAATTGAATTTCTAAGCTTTCTTTGAATTTTTGGCTTTCATTTTCGTTCTGTTTTTGATTTCTAAGCTTGGGCTTAGGTTCCTCTGGTTTTGTGATGATTGATGTTCTTCGAGTGGATCTAGTGTATCTATTTCGAATTGTTGTTTTGAGGGTTTATGGCTGTGCTTCGTTTGTGTTTGTGTTTGTGTTTGTGCTTGTGCTTGTGCTTGTGTTTCTCCTTTATATAAGAGGTCTGGGTTGTTTGTTTAAATGGAAAATCAATTCTGAAACATTTTCTTGGATGTTTTTGGGACTCTATATATGTGTTATTTGATGAGTACTTTGGAATTTGAAAATTAAGCTATGCAGCCTTGGTGGCTTGTTTATTCTTTCACTTCCCTCCCCTCCTCTGGTTGACAGGCACCTTAGTTCATTTTATATCTGAAAATTAAGAATGCCGGTTTTGACAACAAAATTTCAATGTAATGTATGATTGTATAACTTTTAATTAATGGCTTAAACTACTAAGCCTGAAGGCTGACAAGGGTGTAATCTTTTATCAGCTAGAATGTAACACCTTTTACTTCCTCTGTTTCCTCTAGTTGTAGATGAAATAAGATCACTTTCAAGATGCTGTATTGCTTCATTAGGTTTCTCCAATCAAGATGTCCTTGATCTCAACCATTCATTAATATGTTTAGTTGCTGCAACACATTGAACATATCTATTTCCAATTTTGAATTGCCCTTGTATAGTAGATGAGTGGTGCCATAAAAAATTATTAGAATATATATATATATATGGATATTCATTAAAATATTTTTTAGGACTGAAGTTATTAGAATATTTTTTAGCAGATGAGTGGTTTGTTTGTTTGCTAACAGTATACACAGGATAAAATGAGGCTCAATTTTATGTGTTAGTGTTTGTTAATTTAGCAAGTGTACCTAGTTTTCTTTGTATTCTTTCCAACCACTCTCTTATATTCTCTATTGTATCTGTGTAAAAAATCTAGTTAGCTGAATCTGTACATAACTTCAGTCCTAAATCTGTACAATTTTGGTTCTATTTTGGTGCTAAATTTGAAAGATCTTGCATCAGTTATTTATGTTTGATTTTTTGTATAGTGCATATTTGAGTTTTTGAGGCAAAGATGTCTTCGGGTTATAGCGAACCTTTTATTGCTAATGATGCTGAGTTGAATGACAATGTATCTCAAGGACCCACAAAGAGGATTTGAAAATTGACTTCAAAGGCATGGAATGACTTTGTCAAATTTGAAGGACCTAATAGAAATGACATAGCTAGATGTAAGCATTGTAATAGGGAATTTATTGGAGAGAGTAGGAAAGGCACTAATCATTTAAAAAATCATTTGTCGAAGGCATGTCCAATACTTAAAGGACCAAATGCCCCTAGGAATGCTAGTAAGGCTGCAACTTTTAAATTTGATCAAGAGAAAAGTCGTATGGATTTTTCTAGGATGGTAATCAAGCATAATTATCCTTTTAACATGGCTGAGTATGAATTTTTTGAATATTTTACAATAATCTTCAACCAATGTTCAAACTTGGTTTTCGTAACACTATTAGGGCGGATGTCCTTGATGTTTATGAAATAGAAAAGGCCAAGTTATATCAATTTTTGGATGAACTCTCTTCTAAGATCACCTTGACAACTGATATATGGACTTTAGACCATCAGAATTTTGCCTATACATGTTTGACTGCCCATTATGTAACTAATGATTGGGAGTTAAAGAAGAAAATCCTTGCTTATAGACGCATTGATTACCCGCATGATGGAGACCATTTGTTTAGCTTTATCAATGATCTAATTTTGGAGTGGAACATAGATAAGAAGTTGTTTTCAATGGTAGTCGATAATGCAACGAGTAATGATATCATGGTGAGACTCTTAAAACAATGGCTACATGACCAAAGATTACTACATTTGGGTGGACAATTGTTTCATGTGTGTTGTAGTGCGCACATATTGAATTTAGTTGTTCAGGAAGGTTTGAAGGTGATTGGGCCTTCTTTCAAAAATCTGAGAAAGTGTGAGATATTTAGGAAGGTCTCCTTATGGAAAAAAAAAAATTTGATGTTGTAGTGAATCGTGTTAAGTTACATCATAAAAAGAAAGTTCCCATGGATGTTCTTACTTGATGGAACTCCACTTATTCAATGCTTGAAGCTGCATTAGGTTTGAAAAGTGTATTCCAACGCTTAGGGCAAATTGATAAACAATATAAACACAATCCTTCTGAGGATGAGTGGAATGTAGCAAATATGATTTATCGGTGCTTGAAGGTTTTTTTTTATGCTACATCTCACTTTAGTGGTACCACTTTTCCTACTTCAAACGTGTTTTTTCCCGATATTTGTCTTATTCAACTCGAAATGAAAAAATAGGAGCAAAGTGAGTATGATTGCATTCGATTGATGGGCGGTCCAATGAGAGTGAAATTTGAAAAATATTGGGAAGAATGTTCTTTGGCGTTAGCAATTGCAGTGGTTCTCGATCCAAGATTTAAAATGGACTTGATGGAATACTATGTTAGGTTTTTATTCTTGGCAATCCCGTTTGACAAAACACCTTTCAGTTGTAATTGTATTCGATCTTTTATTTCAGTGAGGCTATGAGTTTTAGATGCGAATCCAACCCGAATTGCACCTTGCAGAGATATTTCAGAAGTTTATTCTTTCATGTTTGCCACTTTGCTGACTATGTCGGGGATCGAACTGATCGATCAGCTCGTGAGGGTCCAGGGGGCAGCGTCCCTTAGCGGGTCCGGGGGAGCACCCAGGCGGGGTCGTGGGGCAGTGCCCCCGAAGCCAGAAGCAAAATTGCAGTCGAAGTTGCTTGTGCACTCGAGCGGAGAATCTTTGGTTCTAGAAGTTTGAACTGTCTGCAAAAGTACTGGAAGTTGGGATTTTACGCTCAAGCGAACTTTCCTGCACTTGAGCGGAGATCGCGGATCAGTTTTCTATAAATATGTGGTTTCATCTGTTTTTAGGGTAACGGCTTCTAGATCTTCTTCTTAGATATTAGGGTTTATATTTGGAGCTTCTTTGCTAGTTTCTTTGATATTTGTGTGAGTTTAAATCTGGCTTAAAAAGTATACATCAAAGGATTGTTTGTTTCGTTCAATACAAAAGAGAGTGTTGTTCTTTGGTGGATTTCGTGGAATTCGGGCCTGAAACTTTGGTGGATTTCAGAGTGGCTCATCGTTGTGATTCGACATTTGGGCAAGACAATTCCAAGGTGAAGAGGGGGTTGGAAGAGGCATATAGGGGTTGGTTCGATTCGGGCGTGGATTCGCTAGGTAATTTAGAGTACACTTGTGTAATTCCTTTATGTCTTCTTAGTGGATTGTTTTATGGCTTTTGCCCGTGGTTTTTTTTTATCACAATTGGAGGCGCTCCAATTGTGATTTTTCCACGTTGAATCGTTGTGTTGATTTGTCTTTAATTGTTTGGTTGGGATTGGTATTTACTCGTTGAAATTGATACATAATCACAAATCAATATCTAGGGGATTTTCTAGATTTTTTCATACTACTTTGGGTTTATTTATGGTGTTGATGCTAATAAGCATATTCAGAGGGTCCATAATGGTTTTGTTGATCTTTTTTATGAGTATATGACTGATTCTTCTGATGCTATGAGTTCCAATGCACTTGTTTATGAAAATAGTAGCTGAAGTGGTAGTTAATTGTTTGTCGGTTCTTCAAAACAAGAAAGTTTGGCTGCTTTTCATACATGGTATGCCCAAGAACGTGCTTCTAACATTCACGCCTATCAAAAATCAGAGGTGGAGTAATACTTGAAGGAGTTGGTGTTTCCAAGTAATGAGAGTTTCAATATTCTACATTGGTGGAAAGTGAATAAAGCAAAATTTCCTACTTTGTCAAGGATGGCTCGTGATGTTTTAAGTGTTCTAGCTACTACAGTTACATCAGAGGCGGCATTTAGTGTAGGTAGTAGGGTGATTGATGAGACGCGGGCTTCATTACTTCCAGATATTGTGGAGGCCCTGATCACTTGCAATGATTTGATTGAATCAACCAAAAATAGAAGTAAGTGAAATATTGAAGTTTTTAAATAATTAGATGTTCTTTAGTTTAGTTCTATAACGTCTCATTATTTTGAAATTGCAGATGTAGAAGAATGCTCACATGAGTAGATGGATTGAAATAAACTAATCCATTTAAAGGTATTTGGTGGGGGAACTAATTGGTTCTTTGTTCTAAAATTTTTAGTGAGTTGTGTTCTGGTGTTCATTTAAGTATATTGTAACTCGCAAGTCCACATGACTATGGTTTTCTATTGTTAAGAAAGCTGTACTAATCAATATGGGTTGACCAAATGCTATTTAATTTTTCAAAAAGAGAGATGTATATCGTGAAATGCTCGTGAAAATTCGTTGAAACTTCACAAATTTGTAGTCCATGTAATTGTCATTGTGTTTTCTCATTTTTTTATATTGTTTGCTTACTTTAGGTTTTTTAATGAACGATCACATTTCCATTTCCATTTTTATACTACAATGGTGATTATGAACCTATTGGAGACATTAATTTCCTATCTTTGTTGATTTGGTTTTGCTTTCTGTTTGGCTTTTAGTTCCTAAAAGTTCCAGAATAAAAACTCAATTTAACCCATTTTGAATTCGGCTGAACAAATCGTTTTCTCTCAAGTTGTGGAACCATATCAGATGGAATTTTTGCTCATGGTATTTCCCTTTAGCATATGAAGTTCTTGCATATGTTGTTATTTCAGGATATTCATTGCGTTCCTTTTATGTGAACATACTTATTTTGAACTCCATGATAGAATGCTCACCAAACATTTTGTTTTTTCGCTAGCTGTAGTATATGCACACGCGCACACATGTTTCATTATTTGTCAGTTGAAATTACATACTCAAATTTGTTTTTACATATTGCCTATTTGGAATTACAGAATTCTAAAAGAAAAAAGGAAAAAAAAGTGGAGAAAGTAGGAGATGCAGACGTCAATGTTTCACATTCTTCATGCATCTGTCCCTTGTTTTGAACTACATGATAGAACACTTAACTTTTTATATCACATATGTTCTTTTTATTTTTTATTTTTTATTTTATCTTTGATATCTGAACACTCGTGAACACACATGTTTCATTACATACTAGTTGAAATTGCATACTCAAATTTTGTTTCTGTTTATTGTGTTTGGAATCATGGAATCCGGAAGAAAATGGAGGAGAAAGTAGGGGATGCAAGCACATATATGCTTCACATTCTTCATGTGTGTTCCGTGTAGGCTTGTCAATGGATTGGGTATAACCCGAATCACTTGGTTTAGTTCTATAAATATTTTAATGTCTCATTATTTTGAAATTGCAGATGTAGAAGAATGCTCACGTGAGTAGATGGATTGAATTGAATCACTTAGTTTGTCATTCTCATTGTGATAGGAGAAGTTATCTTAAGTTGGAGAAATGTGTGATCTGTATGGATAGAGGCTCTATCACAGAGCAATGGGTTTAGTTTTGAGTTTTTGAATTCTGCTTTGAAACTCTTGCAGGTTTGATGATCTTCATACTTTTTTCTTTGTTCTTTTTCTTTTTTTGTCCTTTTGATTGCCTGAATTATTGGTGGAAGTTGCACATTGATGGATAAATTTGATCTGTTTGGTTACCAAGGAAAGAAAACAGAAGGAAAAAGAAGAAAAAATGTTATGTCTTATAATATCATCTATGACTTTTGATTTTCCAAGTTTAACAGAATAGATAGAATGCTATCAAATTCTTACATTTGTTTCCTGAGAAACAATCAAATGGGTGACTGATTCTTGAGCCAGAGCAATGTGGGTTTTTTTTTAATGAATTACAAATATGCATTACCCTTTAGTTTAGTCTTTATCCCCGCTTCAACTTTTTTAATGGAGTACAAATCTCTGTACGCCGAGTCTCTGTCGACATTATGAGCAGCAATTTAGTACGTGCCTTGGTTCTAGTTACAAAATGCTATAATATGGTTAATTCCACTATTGGAAGCTTCCATGTCATCTGACTTTTATCTGATAATGGGGCTAAACCACATCATAGAAGGAAAACTTAATTTTTTAGCTGTTCTCTTTACAAAATAGTTAACCTTTTTTAGGTTTGGGAAGGAATTAGACGATGCAATGTTTTTCTATAGTCAACATAAAGAACATGCAGGCAAATAGACAATGCTTGTGAGAACTGACAAGTGAATTTGAAAGAAATAACTACTTATTTTCTTCCAATATACATCTCATCAGGAAAATACTAAAATAGGAGAGTTATACTGCATGGTAACTTCATGTGAATGGTAAGTTCATGAAGTCTTCATAGTCTAGATTGGTAGGTAGTAACATAGATGAATTGAATCACTTGGTATGTCATTTGCATTGTGATAGAAGTTATCTACACACCTTTTTTCTTTTTTACTGTCATCTCACTAGAATTACAAGGGTTTGTTTTTGTTTTGTCCTTGAACCCAAGTTCAATTGAACTATTTTCTATTTCAATTGTGTAGGACTGAAATAGTGCAGGACTTCATAATGGTGTTAATGGAGTAAGAGATGGAGTCAGTTAAATGCATACAAACAAAGTCTAAGACAATTCACTTAGGAGAAGCTTGTGGATAATTTGTCATTAATTACTTTATTTTGTTTTTGTGGTGAAATATGGGTGTAAATGTATAAATCAATTGTAAACTATTATAACTATTTTATTTTTGTCTATTGTTGCCATGGTTTAGCATTGATGAGCTAGATAGTGGAAAAAAATATTAAGTTTCATGATTTAACTTTGAATGAGTTAGATAAAAAAAAATATTAGGTGCATTTTTTTTTATAAGTTAGATACTGAATGATTTATCTGTTTGCTTTTTGTATTCATCTCCCTTTCTTATGTTCTGTCCTTTTTTATTTTTATTTTTTTTAATTTTTCTAGAAAAAGCATTGAATGTGTTAGATGTTGAATTTTTTTTTTTTTGGGGTATAATCTTATGAGTAGTAGAAGTATTCAAAATTTGATGTTACAAACAATGTTTTTTTTTTTTTTTATAATTAGTATTTTATTGACTTTATATGGCTGCTAACCACATAGAGAGAGAGAGAGAGAGAGAGAGAGAGAGGAAAAAAAAGGATCGGATTGGATTATACGGATTGGATATTTGTTTAAAATGAATCGGATCGAATCGGATTACGTGTAATCAGATTTTTAATAATCATATTCGAATTTGGATTAATGGTTAATCGGATCAAATCGGATTCGATAGATCCGACCAATTGACAGGCCTAGTTCCGGTCAACCGGTCGAACATCCGGGAGGATGTCCAGGCGGACGATCGGGTAGACCAAAAATTCAAAAATTGTTTGGTTTACCAAATATGTTTTCAAAATGTGTTTTGAAATTGATTTGGAATCATAATTTGAAAACTTAGACCAAACATAGCATTCAAATATAAAGGTGAAAACTTGATTTGAAACTCACACCAAACACAGCCAAAATTTTCCCTTTTTGCAGCTTGCTTGGTTCTCTTTTTAGATGAAGAGGAAGCCATGTACACCCAAAAATTCCAAAACTATAGTGATGGAGGAGACAAAAATACCAAAGACCCAACAAATAAGAAATGTATCACCTAACAAGGATAAGGAAAAAACACTCTAGGACCACAAAGCCTAAAAAAATATGAAAATTAAATGAGACTAAAATCTAGGGCTCTAAGCAAAATGACAACAAAAACACAAAATAGATTCTTAACAAGAATAAATTTGCCACTACCATCAATATGGAGAAAATAAATTGCTTGGACCACAAACCCTCAACTCAAATCAAAGAGAAGAAATTCTAGGGATTAAATACTAGAATAAATCATGGAGGAAAGAAACAAAAATTGATTAACACAAGAGGGCAAAAACCTAGGGCTTGAAACCAAAATCAAAACTAAAATCAACAAAATAAAACATGAAATCAAGAGGGAAAATGAAGAAATTACCTAGAAATCATCAGGAATTGATGAAAACCCAAGGAAACCAAACCCTAGATGCACAGGAGGAGAAATAGGCGCACAAGAGGTGAAAAACCAGGTCGTGGTCGCTATTGAAGTGAGAAATAAGGGATTTTACCCAAAACGCTCGTAGGCACGAGGAATGTGATTGCGGGGAGCGAGTATGCTGACCACAGCCATGAGAAAATGTGTCGCAGATGCGACTGGGCTTCTTTCAGATACAGTCCAAGGCTCGAAATGAAATAATACCCAGCACTCTTTGGATCATATATGAAAAATAGAGTTTTAAAAGTTTATGGCAATGTTCATCTGATTGTAAAATACACTCACTTAAAAAGATGTAAGATTCAGTAAACAAAACTCTCATATAAAGTAAGTGTGTTGTGTGACTAGGGTAAACATAGTATTTAACAATGCTATGAACATTCCATTTTAAACATTTACTTTTGAAAATCCGCATTATAATTTTTCGAAACTCAAACCTTGAGTTTTCAATGTATGATTTAGAGTGCCAATAAAAAAAAATTTCTAACACCTCATTCTCCATTATTTTTTAATTTTTTTTTTTTATATTGTTAACATTCTTAAAAAATGAAGGAGGCTTTCACATTGCTAAGAGCAGTAGCTAAAACCAATGAGATATGAATTTTATCCTCTGAAACATGGTAGCTATAATTCACTCTCTTATGCAGCCCTTTGTAGACCGCCCGAACTTGCTCCGCGCGCCCCCCTTTCGGAGAGGGCGCGAATTGTGTTCTAGTTACTACAGTTCGGACTTCTGTCACGGTTCTGAATCTAATCTCACAAAGTGCAATGTAAGACTGATAAATCACCAAAGAGTCCAAATCTGAAAAATCGTTTTGGAAAATCGATTTTAATCAAAAGCGCCAAACATGGATTGCTTTGCCAGATTTTAGAGCCGTCACCTAAATATTTTATTTTGGGAAATTTAGGAAACCCTGACTCCTGCCTACGGCCACATGTTCGTTATCACCAAAGTTGCCTCGGCTCGGGAACTTGGGTACGAGAGGGGAAGGTCCTGAAATGAGCACCCCCGCTCGCCTAATCAAAGTATCAGCCTCTTCTAACATGATACGTTGTTTTTGAAAACATATGTGTTCTTATTCCAGTTATTAATCTAGAATTACTATGTGATGCGCACAACATACAAGTATAGACCAAATCACTTAAGTTGGAACAAAACATCTTATGTTTGTTTTTCGAAAATGGTTTGAAGTTGCTACTCGCAAGTAGGCTAAAGCGCGGATTTGCCACCAAACAAGGTGGGCTTAAAACAACATGATTTGCCACCTCAAGTGGGCTTAAAACTCACTTTTCAATGAATTGTTCCAATTCAAGCAATGAAGCCTTCATCCACAGGCATTCATGCAATTATATCAAATAAGCACATAGCCTTATGGCAAGCATGCTGTCATGGCAACACTCACACTCATGCAAGGATGCTAAAGCATAAACACTTACAGTGTACTCCGAGCCAAAACAGAATCTAGTTAGTAATCAATGCATGATCCTAGCTATGTTAAGATGCCTCATGCAACACATGCAAAATGCAGCTAAATAGGCTCGGCTATTCTAAGATGGCATTTGAATGCAACACTTGGTAACATGCTTTGAAACACGTATTCAAGTAGGTGCTGAAATACAATGCAGTTTGAATGATGCGCCGAGCCCGGTGTATGCAAGACAAATGAATGATGCACGCATGCAAAGCATAATGTATGCTAATCGAAATATGCCCTAATCTAACCACCAAAAGCGGGTAAATAAAAGGGAGAAAGACGTGGGGTTGGAAGACATGCACACATGCACGCACCCTTATTATAACATTTGCCCTCTCGACGGAGGGTCTGAATAAATAGGCTAAGCTAAGCTAAGCTACTTATTACAAACCAACTAATTAACTATTCTAGCTAATTAATTACAAACCGAATTGAAAACTAGCTATGCTAAGCTAATTTAGAATATTACAACATAGATTAAACTAATTAATTACAAAACATGTAATTAACTACAACTAGCTAGTAAAGTGGTAAAATGGCCTCGTGGGTGAGGGAGGCATGCATGCTCGGTCGCGTTCTCCCGGAAATCTACCACCTTGCCTCTAAATGCCTCTGTTTGCACATTTCTGTACTTCTGAAAATTATGCCAACTTCCAGAATGTTTCTGACCCACCTTAGGAATATGCTGAGGGATGGTCGGCCAAGAGGGATGGCCATCGGCCAGTACTGGTGGCCGGTCGGCCACTGCTTCCTGCAATTTCTCCTTTTGCTGCAACAGAGCATAAATAGAGGCATGGCAGTGTATTTGCAAGGAAATGTGTGTGCAACTACACTCCATGTCATGTCTTAAGCTCAAAGGAGTGTAGTGCTCGGTTCTCAATCCACCAATCACGCATCTTAATGAATGATGGCCAAAGAGCCAAGCTTGCACAATGCTGATGAATGCACAAGTAACACACAAGACTTGAGAGGCCTCCACCCTATCATGCACAATCACGGGGGACGACGACTAAGAAATGAGGCACGTTTTATCACTTCAAGTATGAAACGTCCCTCGTTTCTCGTGTTTGGATTAATGTCCAATCCAAATACATGCAATGCATCACACATGCAAATAACATGCTATCTATCAATGCTAGAGTGGCACTCATGAGGTTCCATCATATAAGCAATGTATGCATGGCATGTTTGGAGGCTAAAGCATCAAAGCAAGTAAAGAGCATCATACAAGAGGCATGCAATACAATGCTCAATGGACTTAAACCAACCCCAAATAGACCTCATGAATGCCCAAACAATGGCCAAAATGTACTGAAACTTAAATACAAGAAGCAAGAAAAGCATGCTCAACTCATGGCTCGCAAGCAAGGCACAAAGCTCAACCCTTAAACACATTGAAAGAGTGATAAACATGAGAGTATAACAAGGCTATATGCTCTGAAATTATGTGTTAAATGATGCCATATCACTCAAACACCACAAGTATAGCATGCAAGAGGCCCTAAAGCACAAGGCTAGTAAAGAGCAATACACAAGGAGCATGCAATACTAAGCTTAAACAACTAAACCAGCTCTGGACAGAGCTCAACCATGCCAAAACAAAGGCCAAAACATGCTGAAAAGGGAGCCCAAAAGCTTATACAAGCATGCATACACATTGGCTCACAAACAAGGTATAAAGACACAACTCTCAAACACATTGAAGGAGTGAAAAATGTGAGAGTGTGGAAATGAAATATGCTCTAAAATCATGTGAGAAATGAGGCTATACCATGCAAACATCACATTCCAAGCATGCTAAGGACCTTAAACACAAAGTTAGTGAAGTCAACTATGCCATAACTATACAAAGCAAGCCATATATGACCAAGACTACTTAAAATAGACCTCAAGCATGCTAAATCAGTGGCAAAAATGTGTTGGAGCAAAGTTAACACATGCTAGAATGATGAACTAAAGCATGAAGCATGTTAGGCCAACAAGCATGATTGCACTACAAGTACCAAAAGCAAGCAACCAATGACCAAACCAACCCAAAACAGAGTTATGGTAGGTTCAAAAAGTCACAAAAACATGCTTGGACTCAGCTTAAAAGAAGTAGAAAAGCATGCTCAAGTACAAGGCCAACAAGGCATGGAAACAAGACAAGAGGAGAGGGGACCACGCCCTCTCATTTTGGACCTCAAAAACACCTTTCCACCACTGAAATTCCTCTGAGTTTCAGTGGTAGAAAGGCGATGCAAAGGCTAAAACAAAAGCCTCAAAGGATGGCTCAAAAGCCTAACAAATAAGGCAAACAAGGGGGTGATACACCCCCAACTCCCACAGGGCCTCAAACAGCCATCTTAACACTTAAAAACAGAACTTTTTGTAGTTGAAAGCAAGGCCTAAAACAGTATGCAAAGGGGGCCAAACACTTGATCAAAATAAAGCTTAAAGAGGGAAAACACTCACCCTTGAAGCACAACTTTAAGACAGCAAGTTCTCTGAGTTAAAACTAGCTTTTTGAGTCCAAACAACACCCTCAAGTACCTCAGCAACAAGGTAATGGTGTTTCACTAGGTGCTTTAGTGCAAAAGTGTGAAGAAAACTCACTTTAAGGCACAAACTAGTACAAATATAAAGAGAGAGGGAGATGTTTTGCCCTAATCAAAATCTGAACCTCTAAAAGGGGAGAGGAGCCTCCCCTCTTATAGAAATCCAAGTCTCAAGCTTGTTGGACAAGCTACAAGCTTGGTGCAATCCCTCCATACACGTGTATGGAGGATGCATTCTGTGTTCACCAGCTGGCACAACTGGTAATAAAAATATCTGCAAAAGCAAAGAAAAGGGCCTCGGCCAAAAAATATGGCCAACCGACCATTAAAGGGGCTGACTGTCCATCAGTGAGCCCGATCGGCCACCACTTATGGCCGATGGAAAGAGGACACGGCTGATGGGCATTAGGCCTGGCCGATGGGTTATTGGGCTGGCCAGCAGGCCACCCCTTTCCCTCAGAAACAAAGCCACAAGCTCTTGGTCCACAACCAAACACAAAATAGACAAGTTGAGAGGCTCCAAGGCAAGGTGCACAATCGAGACCTTCAGGAACTCAAAATGATCACGAGCATGGATGATCATTGAGTGCTCAACCGATGACATCCAAGTCTTGAGGACGGTCAAAAATGGGGTGTCTACATCCTTTTCCTTGAACATAACACAAAATCAACATTTCAGCATAATTCTCATCAAACATTGATAGCTTGATAATGGTCAATCCGAAAAAGTTACATTAGTGAAAAATCGACACAAGGTTCAGGAACTCCTATGAGCAAAAGATAAACATGTAGGTTTCCCAAAATATATGTACATAATGAGATAAAGTTCACCAATCCTTATGTATTCAAGTGAGATGTGAGTTACAAAAAGAAAACATGTCATGCAATTATAAAACAAGGTTTTTCACAAGAAAAAGTTTAGAAACACATAACCAATTAAGCCAAAAGCAATATGTTAAAAAATTAAGTTTGCTCGCACAATTCCTTTTTCCCACAACCATTCTAAGGTACTCCCCTTGAGATTGAAAATGGATAAAAATGTAGCGGACTCAAGAACATAGAAAAAGACTCAAAAACTCAAAGAAGAACGACTAGACGATCAAAAGAGACAACTACAAAAGTAAGATCATATGTACAAAACTAGAAATTTTTCATCTCAAATCAACCTTTCTCACCCAAACCGATCTAGGCTTAGCATGAGAAAATTCCATCATGATTTTTTGAAAAGTGACCACGTTATTGATCATTTGAATTTTCTCTCAGCAAATCGTAACCACTAAGCACATAACAATAAGGGCGAAGATGGCCTAATTTACCACAAAAATCACACCTAAATATAGAATTACCATCCTTTGGATATCTTGTGGCTAGCTTACCCCATTGAATGTTCCGTTTGTGCTCATGTTGTGGCTACTTGTGCATACGTTGTGACCTTTGAGCTTGTCGAGAAACAACACCATCTTTGCCATGGTTAGCCTTATACAAATTCAGGCAATGAGGCCTAATGTGACCACTCACTCTACAATGATGACAAACGGATATAAATTTCTTTTCCAAAGCATTTTCGTAAGTTGACTTTGACATTAAAGAAATTATACCTTTTCCTTTGACAAGGCCATTTACCTCTTAAGTGCTTGCATTGTTGGAGGATGACGCTTTTGGCTTGGAGTCATGATTGTTGAAGTAACCTAGTCCACTCTTATCATTTGCCAATTTTTGTTAATTTAGAATAACATCTAAATTCTTTGAACTTGTGTTCCACAATTTGAGTGTGGCATTGGCACCGATTAATTCAAGTTCCCTCTTGGCACACTTCTCTTCAAGCTCTTTTTAAGCTCATTACGAGCACCAAGAAAAACTCTATCTCATTTTTGCAAATAGATAGTTCATCAATCAAAATGCTCTTTTCATTGGTGAGAGAGCTTATTATTTATGAGCTTCTAAGAGCTCCTTCATCAATTGAACTTTCTCATTTTTACTTTCTTCTAAGCTAGTAATGAGTTCGCTTTTTTGTTTTGACAAATCAAGGCACTCATTGTACATCTTCACATAGGTGTCTTGAAAATTCTCATCTTCACTATAATAATTGTTCTCTCTTTTTTTGATGCTGGATTAAGACTTGCAACCAAAGAATTGTGGGTTGCTTCTTGCTCATGTTTTGAAGATGTTACACAAAAGGCCATGAATGGACCTTTGCTTAAGCCTTCATTTCCTTCCTCATTTTTGGAATTGCTCTCATCATCCTTTAATTTTGAGAGCTTTCTTTATATTCTTCTTGGAAGGACACTTGGTTACTATGTGACCAAATCCTTGACATGCATAGCATTGTATTTCTTGAAAAATCATTTTCTTTTTGTCAAGTTTAGCAAAATTTTGCTCATCATTACCTTTCTCCCTTGGATTTGAATCCCTGAAATTAAGCTTTTTCTTTTTCAAAAATTTCAAATTGCTTTGTAAATAGACCCATCATTACTGATTCAAAATCGTCTCTTCCTTAGGAGATTGAACATTCTTATGAGAGCTTGTAAAAACAAGATTATCTTTTTGTTTCTTTTTTGAAAAGATGTTACTCTCATAAGTTTGTAGGTTTCCAACCAGTTGATCCAGCTTAACATTATCAACCTCTTGAGCTTCTTCAGTAGCTATAACTTTTGATTGAAAACGATCAGGTAATGATCTCAAAATTTTTAGCTACAACCTTAGACTCCGGGATTTTTTTCTCCTAATGCAAAACATGAATTAACAATGTCACTGAGCTTGGCATAAAAATCATCAAAAGTCTTATCATCTTTCATTAAAAGCATTTCAAAATTAGATGTGAGCCTTTGAAGTTTGCTTATTTTAATACCTTTTGTGCCGTCGTGAACTGTTTCAAGTATATCCCATGCTTTTTTTGGCAATTTCACACGTACAAATACGGCGGAATTCTTCTTGTGTGACAAAGCCAAAAATAGCATTGATAGCCTTGCTATTCTAATTTGCATTAGTAAAATCATTTGTATTCCAGTTATCAACGGGTTTTGGAATACTTTTTCCTTCTACGGTGATCAAGGGGTCATTCCATCCTTTAATAATAGATTGCCAAACTTTTTCATCAATAGATTTTAAATGTGCTTTCATCCGAGCTTTCCAAAAACTATGGTTGGTTCCATTAAGCGAAGGAGGTTTATGTGTGTGAAAACCCGTATTTAATTATTCAAAAGAAAAAAAAATTATAATAATAAATAAATAAATTAATTAATTAACTTTATCCAGACTTTATCTAAAATATATAATAGTGTAAAAGTTAGTTTTAAATTAATCCAATTCAATCACTAACAAAGACATTATTAAGAATAATAATTTTGTGGGTATTCAATATTTATTGTTTATAAACTATTTTAATTAGGATTCAACATGATAATTATTCTTATTAAATACTTTAGTTAAAAATTTTAGTGTACCAATTTTAAGCAATTCACACAAATACACAAAAAATAAATATATATATAGCAGATTTTTGGTGGCAACTTTGTCACATGTTTATTTGCATGTAAAGATAGGAACTCTCACCTCATCATAATTCTTGGGTTGAGAAGATACCAAGTGACAAGAATGATGAGAAGAGAGAGAGAGAGAGAGAGAGAGAGAGAGAGAAGCCTCAGTCAGCATGTTTATATACATAAGCATGCTACTCTCGGAGTAAAGAATGTAGAGGAAACTAAGAAAAGAAAATCTACGAAGGAGTGAGTTAACAAGAGGAGGAGGTCAAGAAGGTTTCATATTTTCTTACCATTTCACTATTCCATTTCAGTCCTACAACTAAGTAAGAAAACCCTTTCAACCCTCTCATTTTTTTTAATTTTTGAAATTTTCAAATGATAAAATCCCTAATTTATAGATACAAATTTTTATATAAATATATGTAAATTTTGTGATGTGTATATCAAATATTTGAAGATATTGATAGTCTTAAAGTCATGGTATTAGTGCGGAAATAGACTTGCATGTGTAGTTTATACCATTAAAGAGAGGATTGAAGAATTTATTTAGTCTTTGAATCTGTCAGAAAATTTGTACGAATTTTTAGACAATTTTATACTCAAAATTTGAAGATGATTTCTCTACAAAGTTGTTTAGAATGATGTCTACTTCATCCTTGAATTTTTGTAACAATTATGGAGTTTTGTACAAATTTATACAGATTTTTAACCAAATTTGGAGCCATAGGCAGATTTTACTATGTGTTTGAAAAATCATTAAAATTTTTATATTAAACCAAATCTAGTAATTTCTAAACAAAAAATGAAATTTGAGAAGTCTAGTTTCATAATAAATTTTTAGATTATGGAATTGATTTATAAATTTAAGTATGAAATTAATTTAAGAAAATGTGATAAATCTGTGTCATAAATTTTCTTGGAATTTTTTAGAATTATTTATAATTTATTTTTGGAAAATGCTTTCTGAAAAATGACCATAACATGTTTATTGAGTATTCTGTAAATTTATATGAATTTTAGAGTTGTATAAGTAATTTATTTATAATTTTAATTATGAGTTATGCATTCTGAAAATTCTGGCAGATTAAGGAGGAATAAAAAATTATCTCTTCAATTGTTTATTTAGACTAAAAATTTAATATTGTGCTAGTCTAATCTTGGAGATTAAAAAATTCATGCATGTGTGTAATTATGAGTTATTGGTATTTAAATTATTATTTCATACCATGGTTTAAATAAATTTTTTATTTAAATTTTATGCAATTATTTATTATTGTGTGACATATGTAATATTTTATGTTGGAAATTTTAATGAGTTGATATAACATTATTTATAATTAAAAATTGGAATTATTTGTGATTAATATCAAAACTAATTGAAATAATTAACGGCATATATAAAGTTAACAATTGACGGTTAATACTAGTTGTTCAGGGTGAGTCCTGGTTTTAAAGAGTGTATGAAATTAAGGGTTGACGGGTTAATACCGGTTGTTCAGGGTGAGCCCTGGTTTTGAGAATTCTTACGCAAATTGTGTCGCGAAACCTGAAGATGGCACGAGACTTATTTGAACCCTTTTCGGTATTCGGTTTTGGAATAAGGGTGGATGTGCAGGTGGCACACAAGGAGGTTACGTACCCCTGGCGGATCGTTTCCTTGGGGTAGACTATGGATGCCACTACTTGGGTATATAACTCCGGACGTGGGCATCCCTGATAGTTACGGTTGGTAACACTTGAATATTTGACCAAGGGGGGGTTTCAAATTAACCGTTGCCATACTTTGTAGTTAGTAAGAAAATCTTTTTGGTGAGATTTTGAGTGTTACCTAAACTATTAAAATTGTCGAAATTATTATAATGGTTAGTACATTTATCATGCTATTGAATTTTACTATTATTTTAATTGTCATGATTTGATTATTTTCTCTTAAAAAGAATGGTAGGTTGGTTACATTTTCTTACTGTGTTGCAAAACTCATGGCATATATTTTTGTTGCCCTGGCGTTTTATGCCAGGTTTTGGTGAGGAAATAATTGAAGCTGAAATGGAGTTGACGCTAACGTAGAGCCTTGGCTAACTTGAAACCTTGATTAAAGCCGAATAAATTTTATTATTTTATATAATAGCTATTAAGGACTTTATAATTTCATTTGATGTTGTATTTGGATAATTTTTAAGTTATTGTTTGAACCTTTGGTTATGTACAAGAGTTGGAATGTCCAATTAAGATGTCAACTTTTTGATTTATTAGGTGACTTTGTTTATTTAATTTCCTTTGATGTTCCAAAAATTTGGGGCGTCACAATGTGAAACATTATTTCCTTGGATTGAATCCTTAATCAATAATCACTTTAGGATCACACTCTTATAGTTTCGAGAAAACAAAGTACGAGCACCTGCTTTGATACCAATTAAAAAATCTAGTTTTATTGAAAAATCCTTTTGAAAATCTAGATTTGTCCCGTGATAAGTGATTATCGATTTATGTAATCCAAATTAAAAATTATACAGCCATGATTAATGTAGATAAGAGAGAGAGAGAGAGAGAGAGAGAGAGAGAGAGAGAATTAATCCATGACACAAGATATTTTTTATGTGAAAAAATCATAATTGGAATCCACTAACTTGTGAGAAAAAACCATGGGCCCTCGGCCAGACGAACAATTCACTATGAAAGAAAAGAGTACAAGAGATATCTTACAAAGGCCACTCCAAGGACACACGTTTGCTCAACCTACGAGTAATACTTCTTCTTCCACTGGATCTCCGCAACGGTTGTTGAATTGCCACGATGACAAAGACTTCAAAATTCATCAAAATCTACAATCTTGGAATCCACCAAGGAGGTTCACTTTTGGAAAGATGTGAAGAACTTGTGCAGCTTGATGACTATATTAGAAGTTCCTAGATGCTAATCAATCATTAAGCAAATGAGAGTATTACAAGTAATCGACACTACAAAGTTTACTCTCAAACACTCAACAAAATCTTTCTACAAAAATGTATCTCACTCATAAAAACGATCTCTCATAATAAAAATATTCAGAAGAGCTTGGGAGAGAGTTCTTAGAAAATAAGTATCAAAGATACAAAATGCTTCAGCTGAGCATGCCTTAAATAGACCTTGATCAAGACACCTCGTGGCCATAGTACACATGGTCACAGGTGCGGTCATGGGGGTTGCGGACGCGACCTATCTTCGCAGGATGCAGAGAAAACTTATAAGAGCATGTTTTGGACGCGGCCTAGTCATGGGTGCGATGATTGTGGTCATGGGCGTGATGGTGAGTATCGCGGGCACGATAAGGCATGCTAGCCCAGTAGCCTAGTAGCTTTCTCAAACTTTTAAATCCATGTTTTCATCCTTACTTTCGGCCATGCTTTGTCTACCATTTCCCCCAACATAGACCCATTTTTTTAGGCTGGAAAATTCAACAATCTTCCACACATGTTTGTCCATCAAAGAATTAGCCAACTACATCATCTTTTGACTAACCAAACCAAGGATAAAACTTTGGCAATCTTTTAGCACATGTCTATGCCAACAAAACAAGGTAAAACAAAACCTTTAGCAACACATGCCAATCCATCTTCGAGCTACCAAATCTGCAACAATCAAGTTTATATCCCCAAGAAGATAACCAAGAAGATATTATACTACAAATAAAAAATCCAACAAAGAGAAAAATAAAGTGAAACAATTGTATCAATTTTGTCACGGGATTTGCCAAAATAAATTACATACAACAAAGATTAGGACAAAAATCCTAAAAAATTAGGATGAAAAACTATAACAGCCCGGGTCAAATAAACTCGATCCATTTTGTTTTTGGTTGCAACACGGGGTTGTCCTGAGTAATTTTGGTCGTACCTGGTAGGTTTCGACCTTCGAGTATTGTGGGTTGAATGCTGGGTAGTAGCCCAGGTTTTAATCACGCTCGTGAGGAGTTGAGGGAAGGTCGCGCCTGCAAAGGGCCATGACCAAACTTGAGCTTCAGGACTTTTGGCTGGAGAAGAAGTTCGTTGCCCACGGTGGGCCGCAATGTTCGCCCACAAATAACATGGTCCCGCCCGTGGTCATAATGGTCGCACCCTCAACTAGTATCTGGCTGTTCAACTTTTTTGTGTCGGCAAAGTCGCACTTGCGAGGTTTTACATTGCGGCTGTGTTGGTGCCAGTATATAGGTGTAGACTCGACTTTTTCGCGCCCCCTTTTGGAGAGCTCGAATTGGTCCTACAGTTCGGACTCCTGTCACGGTTCTGAATCTAATCTCACAAAGTGCAATGTGAGACTGATAAACACCAAAGAGTCCAATATGACAAATCATTTTGGAAAATTGATTTTAGATCAAATAATGCCAAAATTGGATTGCTTTGCTAGATTATAGAGCCGCCACCTAAATATTTTATTTTGGGAAAATTTAGGAAACCTTGACTTGTGCCAAAGGCTACGTGTCCGTCATCACCAAAGTTGCATCGGCTCGAGAACTTAGGTATGAGAGGGGAAGGTCTTGAAATGAGCACCCTCGCTTGCCAGATCAAAGGATTGGCCTCTACTAATCATGATATGTTGTTTTATAAACACATGTGTTCTTATTCCGGTTATTAGCTAACTTTACTATGTGACGCACACAAGCAAGTATAGATGAAAATCGCAAGAATTGGAACAACTTAACTCTTATTTGTTTTCGAAAATGGTTTGAAAGTGCCACCCTCAAGTGGGCTTAAAACATGATGATTTGCCACTTCGCAAAGTGGGCTTGAAACTCACATTTATCGAATTGTCCTAATTCAAGCAACAAAGCATTCATCCACAGGCATTCTTGCAGTTTAGCACTTAAGCAAATAGCCATATGGCAAGCATGCGAAACATGGAAACATTCACACTCTTGCAAGTATGCTAAAGTGTAAAACTTACAGAGTACTCCAAGCAAAAAACGAAGGCTAGTTAGAAAGAATGCATGATCCTAACTATATAAGATGCCTAATGCAACACATGCAACATGAAATTAATAGGCTCGGCTACTAATATGGCATACGATCGATTCGAACAACATGCTTTTAAACACGTATTTAAAGAAGTATTGAATTGACAATGCAGTTTGAATGATGCGCTGAGCCTCAGTGCATGCAAGACAAATGAATGGATGCAAACATGCAAGCATAAGGTATGCTAATCGAAATATGTCCCTAATCTAACCATCGAAAGCGGATAAATAAAAGGGAGAAAGACGCGGGGTTGGAAGACATGCACACACGTACGCACATTTATTACAACATTGTTCCCTTTCGAAGGAGGGTCCGAATGAATAAGCTAAGCTAATCTAAGCTAAGCTAATCAAACTAATCTAATTAAACTAATTAGACTAATTATTACAAACCAAATTGAATAACTAGTAAACTACTTACTAATTATTACAACACTTAACTAATTAGCACACTAATTAATTAAATTACAATAATATGCTAACTAAACATATAAAGCATTAAACTACACTGCCTCAGCTCTGCTTTAGAACATTGAAGATGCATGCATTCAGTCTTCGCCCCGAAAAGCCCACCGGTTTGCTCTTGAGAGGCTCTGTTTACAGGGTTTCTCCAAGAACTTTCTGTTCTGCCTTACCAACTCACTGCTGAGGAATGCACCAGTGGCCCGCTGGCCATGATTGGTTGCTTCTAGCCATCTGCTGGCCAAAGAGAGGCACTGCCGGCCAAAGATGAAGCACTGCCGGCCATCAGTAAGCCACTGTCGGGCATTGGTGTGCTGAATCACCAAACTGCAATAGAGCACAAATAGAGGAAAAATGAGGGTTTTCTAAGGATATGTTCATACTGTGCCCCTCCTTATCATCTCAAAACATCAAAGGAGAGGCACTCTTGGGTCCAAAACCACCAATCAAGCATTTTCAATGCATGATGGCCAAAGATCCAAGTTGTACACTTTCAATAAATGCACAAAAACGAAGACTCTAGACCACTACCTTGTCATGGATGATCAAAGGAAATGGAGACAAAGGAGATTAGCTCATTTCATCACTTTGAGTATGAAATGGACCAATCTACCTTGTGTTCAATATAATGTCCGATTGAACACATGCAATAGACACATAACATGCTTATCTTGGTCATGTTTTACTTGGTTCATTTAATTTACTCATTTTAGCATTACCAAGCCATTCTTTAATTGGTTAAGTCCAAGATGAATGTCCTCTAATGAGAGAGGGGTCAACCAAAGGATGGTTTAAGACATGAGAAAGATCATGCCTTTGGTTAGGAGGAACCCTCAAAAGAGAGTTAAAGCTATTGAGCACAAGCTCTATCTCAAGCTTAAACACAATCATAAGGTTAACCAACCTTGAAAACAAATAGAAAAATGAAGAAATGAGGAAGGTTGCAGACTTTTTTAGTGCTGAAATGGCATGCTTAAGACACTAAATCATACAAGCAACACATGCAAGCCATGTTCCAAAGCCAAAAGCATAAAACTAGTGAAGAACACTACACTAGAAGCATGCAATACCAAGCTTAAATGACCCAACCAGCTCTGGACAGAGCTTAAACATGCCAAAACAGTGGCTAAAACATGCTGAGATAGAAGCATAAAAAGATTAGAAAATCATGCGCACATGTTGGCTCGCAAGCAAAGCTCAAAACACAACTCTCAAAAGCAATGAAAGAGTGGAATAAGTGAGAGTATGATAGAGATATATGCACTGAAATCACATGTTAAATGATGCTATAACATGCAAACTACTCAAACACTTCATGCTCAAAGTCTCAAAACAATGGACTAGTGAAGATCGTTACACTACAGCCATGCAAAACAAGCCTCGAAGGACTTAACCGACCCAAAACAGAGTTAAAGTAGGTCAAAATAGTAGCTAAAACAAGCTGGAGTTAAGTTAATACAAGCTACAAAAATAGGCTAACTCATTAGGCATGCTAGACTAGTAAGCACAATTGCACTACAAGTATACAAAGCAAGCCTCAAGTAGCTAAACCAGCTCAAAACAGAGCTAAAGCAGGTAAAAAAAGTAGCAAAAACATGCTGAGATCAAGTCATAAAATGGTAGAAAAACATACTCACATGTTAAGCTATCTACTCATGCAAACAAGACACAAGGAGGGGAGGCCAACCCCTCCTATTTTGGACCTCAAAACATGGTTTTTGTCACTAAAAAACCTCTGAGTTTCAGTGGTTAGAAATGCCAAAAATTTTGATTTGAAGGTGATGAGAAATGGTGCAAAAAGCTTAACAAGCTAAAGAGCAAAAAGGGGGGGGGGGGGGGACAACCCTCTAACTCACAAAGGCTCAAACCACCACTTTTAGGACTGAAAAATAGAACTTTTTAGATGCCAAAACCAGCCTTGAAATGGTGGAAAAAGATGGCAAAACAAGTATGAAAAACAAGCTTAAAGGGAGAGAGTTATACCTTTTGAAGCACAACACAATTTTGGGCCACAAAACCAAGCAAGATCACTTTCAAGAGCTCCAAGAAGGCCTTCTAGAACCTCAGCTCAAAGATAACCAAGTTTGGTCAAGGATGTATAGGCAAAGGAGAAGTGTATCTACACTTGTATGCACTTATGCACAAAGGTTCAAGAGAGAGAGAAATGTAGAGAGAGAGGCTCCCAAAATTTTCTTCCTCAAATGTTCTAGCCTTCAAAACCATAGAGAAGGCTCTCTATATATAGAAGAATGCAAGCTCAGGTCAAAAATATCCCAAAAGGGACAGCTATAACAGCTGGAGAATAAATATTTGCCAAAAATTGCCTTTTTCCATCGATAGCCGGCATGCCATCATTGATGGCCGGCACATGTTCATTGTTGGCCGGCATGGATCACTATTGGATGGCAGGGGGTCAGCATAGGCCATTCATGGCCGGCACAAGGCTAGAAAAGCCCATTTATGGCCAGCATCCTCCACCTCTGGTTGGCCAGAAAAATCTGTTTTTTGGGCCCGACTTCAACTGGACATAACTCCTTCATCTGGACTCCTTTGCAGGTCATTCTTGAGCCTAAATTGAAGCCCTAGAAGTATTCTTTCCAATGGTGTCAGCCTCACATAAAAATTCCAAGTATGAAAAAAGTTATGCCTCTTTTAGTGAAAACTACTCAGTTTTGATCCTACCTGGATTCATGCCGAACTTCTCCCAAACTAGTTTTCTTCTCTCCTCTCCTCTTTTATTCAAACCCAAACTTGTAAATAAGGTGTTTTGAAAGATTTTTCAGAGATTTCACCTCTCTTTCATTCATTTCCACTTTTGTCCTTGCTCGGTTTATCGAAAACCACAACATTTAACGAAAAGCGAGCCTCGGAACATCGTAGGAACTTTTTTTCAAAAATGTTTTGAAAGAGAGGGTTTTAAGGTCTAAAATCTTTGGTCAAAATAGTTTTAGTCCAAAAATGGGGTGTAAGGTTGGGATTTGATGCTTTTCTTGCAGAAGAAATCGAACCCTTGGCACTGCATACCTTTTATCACCAAGTAAACAATCAGTAGCGCTCAAGTAGTAAGGGTGGTAAAAAAATGGGGTGTCTACAATAGGCAGTCGGTGCATGGAAAATTCATTTTTCTAGTTCTCTCTCTTTCCTCTTTCTTCTCTCTCTCTCTCTTTCCATCATTTTTGCGTTTGTTCGACCTAAAAGCTTGGGTTTCATCTAGCTACACCCATTTTCTACCCCTAGTACCGTAGACCAAAATGTAGAGGATGGCAAGGGCGTCGTTTTAATCTGGGCAGATCGCCATTTTGTCGTTGGTGATTTTCGGCTTTTCTCATCTTCACTTCAAGAAGTAGGGATTCTAGAGCTTCTTTTCAATACCTCACTATAGATAGACATGTGGTAACTTTTATAGAATTTAAAAACATAGTTCTATAGTTGATTTTGTTAAAAATCATATGGGTTGGTTTGGGTTTAAGTTATGTGTTATGGGTTGAAATTGGTGGGCGATAAAGTGCTGTGGATGATGTTTAGAATATGGGGTTGGGAAGTTTGAGATTTTAACCAAGAAATTGAGAAGAAAAAAAAATGTGATTTGTGTAGTGTAGCATTGGGTTATGTTGAATATAGCTAGATTGGGGATTTTTGGCAAGCAATTAAATGGCTATTGATGAGTTCGTTATGTTGAAAATTTGGAGGCGGGGAATTGGTTTTCAAACAAATTATTATTTCATTAACTCGTTTATTAAATTTGGAATTGGAATTAGGTTGATATGTATGGTTGTTTGTCATTATAATTGGTGTCTAGAGTTTTGTCCTTGGTCATCAGTACAGGATGATATTGATTGTTATTAGATATATGCAATGAGTACTATTGTAGAATGGACTATGTAATGTAGGATGATATGTTATTGGTTATAAATGGACATTGTAAATAGACAATTTCATTATTGAGTCGTGGATTATGTCGTTAGGAAACAAACTGGAACGTTTATGTATGTTGTTTATGTTATGAGACTGTCGTTGGATAGTTATGGTTTTGATGTTTAGTAGTTCGTATTGTGTTTGGGAAACATTTTAGAAATGTAGGAAAACCTGTTGTTGAACGGTGGTGCACGGAGCATATTTTGAAATAAATGGGTTAATGTGGTTAACTGGAAATAGTCGTGGTTGTCATAATTGGACTAAGTGTATGTATCACACTCGTGTGTTATCTATGTTTGCTAGCATGTTGTACTTTTATTGTGATGTGGTTTGGGGGTCCATTTCCCACTGTATCGAGCCGGCAAAGCATGGTACCTTGACAGAGGTTTCCTCGTCCCTTCCGGTTTGCGCCCAGTAAAGTGTGAAAGGGGTCCGTTCCCTGCCTTATCTGAGCCGGCAAAGCGTTGTGCCTTGTGATAGGTTTTTCTTCCTTCCGGTTTGCGTCCGGTAAAGTATGACCCAAGGGGCGCCTCCTTCTAGGTGAGGCCGATAAAGCATCATGTAGTATCGGTGTTGTAGAATCTGCCATCAGTGCTATAGGCCAGTGGAGATGGGATTGATAGTATGTATTACTTTCGGTTGGTTATTTTTGGATGTATGTGTTCTCTGTTTCTTTTTGTGGTCTGGTTTTAGCTTCTTGTACTTGTGGATGATCTGTTTCTGCTGAGAGGTTATTATAGTTGTATTTTACAAGTTCTATATGAATGTCATAGCTTTAATCATCGAGTTGACTAAATTTGATTGTCATTCGGAGAAATTGCCTTACAAGTTACAGAGGATAATTGAAGGCTTTATTACCCAACAAGTCTACAAGTGTCTCATGAATCATTGTCGCTGACTTTCACGGTTGTATTCAATGACATTGTTGAAATGTTTCAGAGAATTGCGATTAGTGATAGGGAACCAATTTTCAACCTTGTTCCTCTCTTAGGGGCTGGGAGCTCTGCAACATCTATGGATGACCTAATTACATGCGAATTATTTGCCCGGAAGACATCTTCAGCCCTGCTCTCTCCCCATTTGCTTTTATGCAAATCAAAAACCGCCTGCAATGGAAAATATTTAAAGAGAAACCAGTTTGCAAATCGGTATGTGTGTCATATTTTCTTTTTGTTATTTTTTGTCTAACAGAAGTCAGAAATCACACAGCATATTTTCATTTTCAATTTTTTTCCATTGTTTGATGCTAGTTTGCTTTTATCTTGAATCAAAAAATTTCCCCCTATTAATGGATTTGCCAATATTTTTTTCACTTAATTTAGAGGAGTTTTATAGTTTAGCTGCCTTGCATATTCAAGTAGTAGATAGATATCGATATAGCACAAATTTTCTGGGTCTTTCATTTAAGAACCAACCACTCCAACCCCCCAATGTCAATGTTTTATTGGAAATCCACCATGAATTTGTGCTGATACAAATGAGGATAAGTGGATCAATAAAGTTTGAAGCTGTCAAAAAGTAAGCTAGCTCTCCCTCTCTCCTGAATTTTGGATTTTGTGTTATGCCAGTGGGATCAAAATTGATGGAATTTTGTTAATAGAGTAAGTTTTAAATGTATTTGTGGGATTATTATCAAATTTGTACAGAAAAATGAACTATAACTTGAAATTTCAATTTTATGTCTCCTTTTCTAAAGGGTGTTAGTGTGAGGGTGTTTGTTTGGGCTTTTCTGAGCCAACTTATAACTTTTGGCTTTTGAAAAATCATTTTGGACTGTTTGGTTAAACTTATTTCAAACAGCTTCTGATTCTAACAACTTATTTTAAGTCAAAAAGCTGATTCTGAGAAGCTGCTCACCTCTTGCTTCTGATTGTTAGCTTCTGCTGTAGACATGTTAATTTACGGTTATACTCTTAGATTTTTTTTTATTTTTTTAAAAATAGAAAAAGACCAAAATGGACTATAGAATATTATTATTATTTTTTATGAGAAATGTAGATAAGTAGTGAATAACAAAAAATAAAAGTTAATTGAAAAAGCTACCTCACAACTTATTTAGCAAATACTATTCAACGACTTAAATCCATAATCCAACAGTTACACTAAACAGATTAACAACTTCTGATTAAAGTCATAATTTATAATCTGTTAAGCTATCATCTATAATCTGTTTTAACAACTACATCAACCGGGCCTATATATAGAGCTTAAGCAAGGAGTTCTAGAATTGACACTCTCTTAGCCCCTAGTCCTAGTTTTGATGGAAGTTAATCTTGATGACTGTTGATATGAGTGCACGTACTTAAAAGGAAATACTAAGGTCTAATTGTATGGCCTAGGGCTGCATAGAAGAGAAAATATTTTGTGTTGGCGGTACTTAGCGTGGTGTATCAGTTACACGGATAGGACTCGCGTACGTGGAGTCCCATAGATATGGCTTGTGTGTGTCATGAGAATAACTTGACACACCACTTCTCTGCTATGCTAAATGAAATTTTATGTACCTTTTTTTTATGCATAAATAAACATAAAGTGGATTTTTGTGTGTGAATAATATCTATTCATTTTCTTCTTATTTTTCTAACCCAAACAATAAAGGAGAAAATTAACTTGTTTTACAACTTTAAAAATCCTTTTGCAATATGAAATGTGATGTTAATATTTTATCTTGAATTAAATAATTATTAGGTTGATTTATATAACAAAGTTAATCTACTTGGGTGTTGTGAGATAGTATAATAAGACTCAATTTTATCTACATATAAAATTAAGTTCTATACAGAAATTATATCGATGTATACAATTTCACTAGATTTATTGATGTGGTCTAATTCAAAAATTATTGTCCATTTTATTTTGTGTCAGATTTTATATTTAATTTTTGTTTCTTGTTTTGTGGTACAGAACTGGCAACAAATTTTGTTTTTCTGCTACAATATTTATTTATTGTTATTATTATTATTTTTTTATTTTTATTTTGGAGTCTGAAAATGGCAACAACTCATGAGTACAAAATAAAGCACTATATATGGTGATTTGATTCCTCATTGCCTATATAGAAGGTCCAATTGACAAAAGTGAGGGAGGCCCATAAATATGGATAGGGCCCATAATTTGTAGGGCTCAACCAAATTTATATCTGTGTTGAGTGTCACGTCCTCCAAAAGTCTTTTTTGTTTAAAATATATATATATATATTATTTGTTGGAAGTCCAGATTTTTTTTCTTTAGCAAGGAGAATTAATGTAATCACTTTATTTGGTTTTGAGTTTTAAAAATAACTTTTGAGTTTTTTCATTTTTCATGTTTTGTTGTTTTTAATGTACTTTTTTTTTGGTTTTTTTTGTGTGTGTATTTTAGTTAATTTTTTTATATGGTTTTGACCTTTTAAAAGTATATATATATTTTTCATTTTTTCATTTTTCATGTGTTGTTGTTTTTAGTGTACTTTTTTTTTTTTTGGTGTATTTTAGTGAATTTTTTTTCATATGCACTGAATCTAAATGTACTTAAAAAATAAAATATTTATAAAAAAATTAATAAATATAAAAAAATACAAATATGTACTATTTTGTGTATTTAGTGAATTTTTAATTTTTTTTAAAAAAATTATATATTTTTAAGTGTAGCTAAATTAAGTGGATCTAAAATATTAAAAAAATTGATTAAAATATTGAAAAATCATTAAACAAAGAAATACGGATAAAAAATTTAAAAATTATTTCTAAAAACTCCAAAATGAAATAGATTTTTTTTTACATGATAGGATTCATCTATGAGTGTAAAAATAGCCCGTAGCCCGAAGCTCGCCAGATGCTTGGGTGGGCCCGACCCTTTTAAGCCCGCTTGGACCTGGGCCTGAACCTAACCCGAGACCTTGGATCCAGGCCTAGGTCATCATTTTGACGTCCGGCTCGACCCGTGGGTCCAACCCAACTGGCCCAGCTCATCGGCCCACTCAAGGCCCGGCTCACCTGAGGCTCAATGTCTTTTTTAGTAGAAAATAATAAAATTTTGGTAGAAAAAATAAAAACAAAAACAAAAAAAATGTTTAGGCCCCCCAAGCCCGAGCCCGAGCCCAAGCCCAGGCCCAAGCACGGCCCACCGGTCCGCTCAAGGCCCGAATACCCCTGAGTCTGGGCTTGGACCTAATTTTTTGACCCGTGAGTCGGTCCGACTCGAATTTTGGCGGGAGCCCGCAAGACCCGATATGGGCCGGGCTGAGCCAAATTTACACTTCTAAATTCATCTTTTTTGTATATTAATTATTTAATGTGTCTTACCATAAGTATGCAAAAAATCTACTAAATTTAATGAAAGATGTCCATTTGATTAAGTCATTTTACTTTTTGCTACTAACTGAAGATTCTAAATTCACCACTGATTTTAATAATTTTTAGCATGGTTCCATTAGTGATTTCATAAATCTTGAGGCCTCATTCAACCTCCTTTTGTTTGTTTGTTTGTTTGTTTGTTTTTTTTTTTTTGGGATAGTTTTTTTTATTTTTTATTTAGTAGTATTTTTGGGTCAAACATTCTTTTTTTTTTTTTTTTGTTTTTCAGCATCCCCTTAGACTAAAAAACTCTGAAAATTTTTTAAAAAATAATAATAATAATTAGGCTAACCATCATCATTGTCTACATATAAAATTTAAGATATATTTATTCTTTATCTCTCAATCACCTAATAAAGATGGTCAACATTATCACCATATAATTTTTTTTGCCACAACTAATGAGAGAACCACATCAATAATGCCGCATCTTAGCCACTTAGTAAAGTTAGAAAGTTAAATTAAAAATATTAGCTACATCTTAAAAGTGTCCTAGGACATTAATGAGCATATATATATCAAACATGTCTTTTGAAGGGGAAATCGGAAATGGGGTTTGAACTTTGCATTTGCACTTGTATATATATAGGTCAGCAATGGTTGGTGACCCGAAAATATGTGGCTCAAATGGTTCGAAACACTCAAAACGACGTCGTTTTGGGTGTAAAACGATGTCGTTTTGTCATTTTCAAGACATTCGAGCCTCATATTTTTGGGTCACCAAATATTTTTGTATATAGGTGGATTAAGACAATTAACTACATATAGAAGTTTAGGATGGTTAATTCAGTTGGGAACATGGCTAAGCCCTTCCCAACTTTCTGGATTTTGTTTGCCCTTCTCCTTACTGCATCAGGTAAATTGTCTTTGTAAGAATTTGGGACCACGGTCTCACTTTCTTTGACGATTTGAAACGTTCATTTTGTTAGATTATGTGTATAGATCATTTATTAAAAAAATTATATACTCCTCATTTTTTTTAATAGACAAATGCAATGCAATATGTGACTATGAATATCCAGTTGATTTGATTTTTATTATACAATATTTACACACAAATATTTACAAAATGAACAGTTAAGATCATCAAAGTAAAACTCATGGTGAGTCCGATGGACCCCAAGGCCATGTTTGTTTGGCGGACTGGATTAGGTTGGATTAACATTCCCATGACTAATAGTCCTAGGACTACAAATTCTTTGGATTGTGTATCCTATCTTATGTTTGGATTGTGTTAGGATTATAAGGAGGATTAATAGTCCAGACTTTGGCTTAGTCCTCCAATTTATATCTCACACCCCTCTGTGGGATTGAATAGTCCATCATATGTGGGATACCATATCCAGATAAATTGTTAGTTCGTACTTCAATTATTTAACCAAACACCAGATTAATAATTTTATTGGACTATTAATCCAATCCTAAGCTCATGTCCACCCATACAAACATGACCCGAGAGTACAATGACCTGGAAAGAATCTATCCCTTTTTTAGAATTTTGAAATTGTACCAAATAGGTTATTTGTTTTTTTTTTTTTCTTTAAAAAAAAAAAAAAATTGTTATAAAACTGGCAACATTCCACTTTTAATTGTGACAAAATTTTATATGCCCTAACAAAAAATGTATGTTTAACCATTTATACAATGCAATACAGTGACAACAATGGTGCCAATGGTGGAAGCACTAGACATTGCTCTGAAAATCTGGCCAGACGCAATTCAGCTAAGGATTGCAAATCCAAGTGCAAATCCAAACATTCATAGGGTTGGTCACATTGCGTCATCAAATTATCGTGCACGTGCTTCTACTCTTGTTCCCGTGGTACAAAACTGCCTCGTCCCCACCCTCTGCCACCAACGCGGCCGCTACCACCTAGTGGAGGAGGTGATGGTGGAGGTGATGAATCAGAAAAGGTAAAGGTGTAGTTTGCTTAAGCAGTGAAATAAAGTTTGATTTTGATGCAATCAAAATTGGAAAGGAGTGGGTTGGCTTTTTGTTTAATAGTCTCTCTATCTTCCTTTTAATTTGTTTGGGAAGTGGATTGGTTTTTTAGTTATTTCAGCATAGAGCTAAAAAGGCTTGTTTGGAAAGAATTTTTTTAATTTTTTTGACTTTTTGTAAGAGAAAAAATGTATTGATTATGGGTTAAATATGACATTTTATTTTATTAAGTTAAAAAGTCTATTTTATCTTTTTGTGATTAAAATAATCTTAAATTCAACCCAACCCAACCTAACCCAACCCAAATTACCAAACGAAGGTTAAGTGGACTAAATTCTTTTTCCAACAATGTTAGGTAGTTCAAAATTTTGTAACTCAAATAGCTCAAATCATTTAAAACGACGTCGTTTTGAGTGTAAATAAGCGTAAAACGACGTCATTTTAACATATTTGAGCCATTTAAGTTACAAAATTTTGAATTATCAAATATTTTTCTTCTCTTTCTCTCCCTCTCCCAAAACATTTTGATTATTTAACTCGTGAATAATTGTTTGGCTCTCAATCTTTGTAGAAAGGTCCTTTGCAAGTAAAAGTACAAGACATCTCATAATAATATAACTGCGAGTGCATCAACGATAATAAAATAAAAAATTTTGAAGATAAAGAATCGTGTACTAAATTATCATGCACGTGCTTTTTATCCTTGGGGATTGTGGTGTGGTGCGCTGAGAGGGGGTCTTCCAAAACCATTTATACCCTCCGGACATGTTTGATTGGGTGGATTAGAGTATGAGATTAGAATTATTAATTCGTGAGTTCAATTATTTTATGTTTGTTTTAATATTTTGATTTAGGATTATTAATTCAATGGATAATTAATCCAACAAATTTATAAGATTATTAGTAATGGGGTAAGGGTGAGATTATTAATCCAATGGATATTAATCCAATTGGATAGTGAATACTACACTAATTTAATAGGATTATTAATACTTCACTATTAATCTTGTGAATCAAACATGACCTCCGTGTACAAAAGATGAAGATATCTATACTATATATTAAGTAAAGGAAGATTTTTAATCTCAAATTTTGTGAAAGTTTCAATTTTTTAATTTTTTGATTTAAAAAAAAAAATCTTAACATTTATTAAATTCTTCCAACTCTCAAGTCTTATTATCATAATAACACTTTAATATATTAAGAACAAGCATAAAAAAAAAATTCTTAAAAAATCCAACACATATGATTATTATTAAAATATTAAACTTTAATATAATATAATTAAAACAAAAGACATTTAATTCCTTGAAAAGTCCAACACATATGATTATTATCAAAATATTAAACATTAATATAATATAAAAAAAGAAAAAAAGAAGACATTTAAAAAGGGGGTTTTTAACCCCCAAGGCTTGTGGGAGTTTCAATACCCCAATCTGAATTTTCTAAATTTTTTATTTAAAAAAAAAACTCAGCATTTATTGATTTGGTCAAAATTCCCTGATCAGCATTTATTAACTTTTTTCAATCCATATGTCTTTCCACATGCCTGCATTTATTGATTTGGTCAAAATTCCCTGATCAGCATTTAAAATCCCCTCAAACAAATAATTATAAATACAATCCGTCTATAGTTACTGCAGTACCATTTTCAATTTCTCCCATACATTATGATTAGTGATAAGATTGTTAAATTATTTTTATAAAAAATCTTAGAAAACATAATTTACATATTAAAAAAATCTAAAATAAATATAAATATCAATAATTATCCTGTGCATAGCACGGGTGATAGGCTAGTAATATGTTATGGCGATTGCATTTTTTTATGAAGATATTATACTAGAAAATGATGTAACTTTTTCAGTGGTGCAATAACGTTCGCCCTTTCTAATTAGGCATCTCCTTTGAGCGCATCATGTTATAATACACTTTTTTTTTTTTTTATCAGCAGAAAGAAACTTTATTGATGACGAAACATATACAAGACAAATGTTACATCAATAAAGAGAGTGAGTGCAAGGAATATCATAATTGTACAATGCAATCCCATCTAGGTTGGCACTGCACTGCAAGCACAATCACCTGCTAACATACCACCAAATTGGTGAGAAACCACCAAACCACAAAGGAAGCTGCAAAAGCTAAAACAAATGACTAAGCACCTAACCACTAGCACCCAAGCAAAATCTGGCTTGTTTGAAGTTAAAAACAAAATCATGTATTGAGTATTGCAAACCAACCAAGCTACACTTCACCTAGAAAGCTATTCTAGACTTCACGATGTCCTCCAAATCAGCAAAATTAGACTAACTCCCGCTAAACAGAGCATCATTTCTCAACTTCCAGATTGACCACAGCAAAATTAACGGCACAATCTTCCAAATACTCAATTCCTTCTGCTTAACTAACACATCTGCCCACCAATGAAGCAATTCTTTCACAGTTCCAGGAACTACCTAGTAAAAGTCCCACCAGTTCAAAATACTAGACCATACTCTCTAGATTGGTGGTCAGTGTAAGAGTATATGGTTGACAGTTTCAACATCTTCTCTGCAAAAGACACAAAGGCTGCAAACATTAGCATCCAACACCCCAATTCGATGTAGAAAATCTATTGTTTTCACCCTGCCCTTCCAAGCTAACCAACCAAAAAATTGCATTTTTGGAGGAGCCACATTCTTCCACAACCATTTGACAATCTGCAGATCAGACCCCTTAGCTACTTGGAACCACTTCCACACTGATTCCATTGAGAAAAGGCCTGATGAGTTTAGTTCTGATCTCAAACGATCTTCCACATGAACGTTAACAATAGGGATATCATTCAACTGCTCATGAAGTTTACCTACCTCTTCCTCCTTCCAAGCTCTCAGCTATCTTCAGAAAACCAGATTACATTCCCTTGACCTTCCTTTTCTCTAACTGAAATACAATAAAGTGCCCTCATTTTCTTCTGATAAGCTAAACAACCTTGGGAACACCTCACATAACCTGCTATTATGACACCAAATATCAGACTAGAAATGAATTTATTCCCCATTTCTAACCTTTAACCTTGCATTATCCAAAGAGAAATCAACCAGGTTAGGATTCTTCTAGGCAATACTTAGAATACCCTGCCAAATTGGAGACGCCTTACTTGCTCCCCAAACATCAGGCCACTATCCTCCTCCAACCTTCCCATACTTGTTGTTGCACAACACTTCCCTCCAGAGAGCTTTATCTTCGACAGCATTCCTCCACCACCACTTTAGGAGCAAGCAAGCATTCATGTCACTTATGCTTCTTATCCCTAAGCCGCCTTGACTGTTAGATTTAATTAACTCTTGCCATCTTACTAAGTGAACGTTCCTTCTAAATTCACTTTCCCCCCACCTTACTAAGTGAACTTTCCTTCTAAGTTCAATTTCCCCCAAAAGAAATACAGCCTACAGTTTCTTAATAGTCTTCACCACTCATTTTGGCATCTTAAAAATAGATATATAATAAGATAGTAAACAAGACACCACTGACTTAATCAATGTTAATCTCCCAACAAAAGACAACAATTTTCTCTTCCAAAGAGACAACTTTTTCCGAACTTCATTAATTACTGGTTGCCAAGTTGACTTCCTCTTAGGATTAGCTCCCAGAGGAAGGCCCAAATACACTAATGGCAGCCTGTAACTTTGACAATTTAATACTGCTGTAAACTCATTCACCTCACTATTTCAAATGGCCACCCCACACATCACCTCGAAATCTTAGTACCCTCCTAATTGAAAGGAGCTCTACTCTCTTTGCTTCACAGAAAATGATTGTATCGTCTACAAATTGTAAATATGAGATGCTCATATCGTTGACTCCAACTAAGGCTCCTTTAATCAACCCCAGCTGTTTGGCCCTATTAAGAAACAGATTGAGACCCTTAGCTACTACATTGAATAAAAAAGGTGAGAGTGGGTCTCCCTATTTTAACTCTCTTTGTGGTGAAAACTCATTGATGGGTGATCCATTCACCAAAACTGATATCCTGGAAGAATTTAAACCTTCCTTAACCCAGCTGAGCCACTTCTCTCCAAACGCAAAATTAGAAATCATTGAAAAGAGAAAATCCCAATTAACCGAGTCGGTATACCTCCTCAAAGTCAAGCTTCAAGATCACCCTTTTATTCTTTGATGATTTTCACCATTCAATGACGTCATTGGCAATCATAACCCCATCAAGAATACACCATCCTCCAATGAAATTTGTATAGACTTCACTAATCAGTTTAAGAATTACTTTCTTTAATCTCTTATATAACACATTGGCTAAAATCTTATACACTGAATTCATCAAACCAATTGGCCTGTAGTCCGCAAACTCCATAGGATTATCTTTCTTAGGAACTGTAGCTTGCTTTTCGTGTTCCTTTCGGATACGATTAGCCCTACAGTTCAGACTCCCGTAGTTCTGAATCTGATTTCACAAGTGCAATATAAAATAGATAAACACAAATGAGTCCAAATCCGAAAAATCTTTTGGAAAATCGATTTTGAATCAAAATGCCAAAAATGGACTGTTTTGCCAGATTTCAGAGTTGCCACCTAAATATTTTTGAGAAATTTAGGAAACCCGTGACTCGTGCCAAAGGCCACTTAGCCATCATTCCCAAAGTATCTTAGCTCGGGAACTTAGGTATTAGAGGGGAAGGTCATTAATTGAGCACCCTACTCACCTGATCAAAGATCGGCCGCTACCAATCATGACGTGATTTTTATTTACATTATATGCTCTTGTTCTGATTATTACGCTAACTTTACTATGTGTTGCACACAAGTATAGACTAATTTACAAAAGTTAGAACATTTTGATTTCATATTTGTTTGACAAAATGTTTTGAATACGCGTCACTTGAAAATGTGAGTTTGTATGTACATTAATCAAATTATCCCAATTTTAGCAATTAGCTTTCATCGGCAAGCATTCAAACAAGTATATCACTTAAGCATTTAGCCTTATAGAAAACATGCTCGATATGACAACACAAACACACAATGCAATGTGCTAAAGCAATAAGTGCTCACATAGTACTCCAAGGTAAGCCAAACAAAGAAAAATAATTTAAAAACATGCATGCTCCTAAATAATGCAATATGACTAATGCGACACAATACAATCATGCAATTAATAGGCTCGGCTACTAGCATGGTATATGATTCAATTCAAAACATGTGATAAATCACGTTTTCAAGCAATGAATTTGAAATTAACATTGGTTAGTATGATGAGTCAAACCCAAATGTATATGAGATAGGTATATGTAAACATGAGAATGCTAAGTAAATATGATGCTACCATTATATGCGGGTAAATAAAAAGGAGAAAGAAATGGGGATTAAAAGACATACACACTTATTACAATTTTTGCCCTCATGCAAGAGGGTCCAAATGAGGGTCCAAGTGTCTAGATTTACTAACTATTACAAATTTGAATGAATAAATTTAAATAAATAACTAGCTAAGTTATTACAATAAGGGTATTAGAATGAGTAATAAATTAGCAATCTAATTTAACTAGCTATACAATTACAAATAAACAATAACAATAATTACAACAATAATAATTAAGTACAATAATAATAAGGACAATTTACAACATTGAGAAACAAAAGATGCATAAGGATCGCATGCACGTGACGATTTTTCAGAAGTAACTCTGTCTGCCTCCTTGGGAATCTGCCATGTTTCACCTTCAGCCACTGCTATCTGTTTCTGTAAAAACACTCTGCTTACCAAACATTGGAGGCCGACTGGCCCCTAATGAGGCTCGGTCAGGTCCAAACAAGGCTGGTCGTGCCCTAAATTTAGGCAAAAATCTATTTTTGTGTTTTGAGGTGAAATCAGTATAGACAGAGTCTTTCTGAGCTCTGTTTGTCCCTTCTGCTCTCCTTTATTAGTCTTTGCCATTCTTAATCAAATTTTTCCAAAGTGATGCTTAAGTCCACTAAATGAGAAGAAATGCCAAACGAAAAGTGATTCATAACATGAAAGAGAGACTACGCCTTGACGATGAACCTTCATAGAGATTAAGCCATTGAGCACAGGTTTATTTCCCATGCCTTGAATAACCATCAACTTTTGAAATAACTCTTGTGGGAGCCGAATATCTTTTTATGTATAAGAGCCAAATGAATTTGGGAAATATCAGGATATAGGTTATTCGGCTCCTCCTAAGGGGATCATCGAGCCGAATAGATAAATTGGCCCTAGAGCCAGTTGAACAAGCAGCCGAGTGGGAATTAGCGTACAATAGAAGGGTCAAATGAGCAATCATGTGATGGACTAAGAGTGGGCCCGACCCTAGGGCCCAAGAGCGAATATAAATAGAGGAACATCAACCAAAGAAAGGTATGTGAGAATACACTCAAGAAACTTAAGACACAAGCAAATGAGAGACATATACTAACTTGTCCGTCGGAGTGCTAAATCCGGCACCCTCTACCGAAGTGTTAATCCCTTTTCCAGGTGGCAATCAGAAGATCAGGAACGTCCTTCAAGATCCAAGAGCATTTCCAAACCACATCTCCACAGTAGGGTAATTTTCATGTGTAAAATGACTACTATCTGTACTCAATTTATTAATAAAAATTTCCTTCGCCTTTCTGTCTACTGCATGTGCTAGTTAATGGTTTCGTAGGATGAAAGATCATAAAATGAGTAAATTAAACATCTGATAAAATAACTACATAACTTTGCGATTTAGCCGAATAAATTAAAGAATCTGCCCTTAGCTATTGAACTGGACCGCCAAATATCGGTGGTTCATGGATTAGATAGGGCATAACTTAACGACGTAAAGCCTTGAAATTTAGCCAAATAAATTAATGAATCTGCCCTAGCCCCAGCTAATGAATGAACTGGACTGTTGAATATTGGTGGTTCTTGGATTGGCTGGGGGCACAACTTAGCAGCGCAAAGCTTTAAAATTTAGCCAAGTAGATCAATGAATTTGCCCTTGCCCCAGTTAATGAATGAACTGGACCGCCGAATACTGGTGGTTCATGGATTGACTGGGGCACAACTTAGCGACGCAAAGCATTGAAATTTAGCCAAATAGATTAATGAATCTGCCCTTGCCTCAGCTAATAAATGAGTAAATTAATGAATTTGCCCTTGCCTTAGCTAATGAATGAACTGGACCGCCGAATATCGGTGGTTCATGGATTGGCTAGGGCACAATTTAGCGGCGCAAAGCCTTGAAATTTAGCCGAATAAATGAATGAATATGCCCTTGCCCTAACTAATGAATGGACTAGACCACCGAATATCGGTGATTCATGGATTGGCTGGGGCATAACTTAGTGGCCTAAAGCTTTGAAATTTAGCCAAGTAGATCAATGAATCTGCCCTTGCCCCAGCTAATGAATGAACTGGATCGCCGAATACTAGTGGTTCATGGATTGGCTGGGGCACAATTTAGCGGCGCAAAGCATTGAAATTTAGCCGAGTAGATTAATGAATTTGCTCTTGCCTCAGCTAATGAATTGGACCGCTGAATATCGGTGGCTCATGGATTGGCTGGGGCATAATTTTGCAGCGCAAAGCCTTGAAATTTAGTCGAATAAATGAATGAATCAGCCCTTGCCCCAGCTAATGAATGAACTGGACCGCCGAATATCGGTGGTTCATGGATTGGCTGGGGCACAGCTTAGTGGCACAAATCTTTGAAATTTAGCCAAGTAGAACAATGAATCTGCCCTTGCCCCAGCTAATGAATGAACTAGACCACCGAATACTGGTGGTTCATGGATTGGCTGGGGCACAACTTAGCAGCGCAAAGCATTGAAATTTAGCCGAGTAGATTAATGAATCTGTCCTTGTCTCAGCTAATGAATGAGTAAATTAATGAATCTGCCCTTGCCTCAGCTAATGAAAGAACTGGACCACTGAATATCGATGTGTAGAGCATTGAAGAGAGCGCCTCAGGAGTGCTGCACCAATAATGAATAAATGGGGTGGGGGCTGCGTGCGTGTAGGTGCCATTTTTGTGTTCAAATCCAACAAATTGTGAGAGGGAAAAGAGCAGTGTGTCGAGCCTATTCTTCAACAGTGTGGACGATTGTTGATGGCAAGAAGACTATTCTTCAACAGCAGAGGGGAGGATAGGACACTGGCGAAACTGGACGCAGAGATGAATCAAGGTGGCGAACCTACGCGCACGGGGATTAGGACGTCGGGGGAGCATGAGAGGCACCATTCCCCATGTTGTCGAAGTAGGTCACCCAGGAAGGAGAAATAGCAACGAGGTAACTCCCCTCGTTCGAGAGAAGAAACCAGTGGGCAACCGCGCCTGTTGAGTTTTTCAGTCTTCCTTGGGAACAAGCCAATGACGGAAGTGGATTCGATTATCCGTGACCCAAATGTAGCAGTCAAGTTCACTCGACAGATTTTTTTCCCAGAAGTCTAGCAGTCGATGGTCGGCCGGGCCGATTATGAAGTTTTTCGGGAGGGCGTCCATGGAGCAGTAAAGGGGTTATATACCTCTTATGAAATCGGCATGCGTCTTCGTGTCGTGCGAAAAGAGATAGAACAGAAGGAAGGTCGCATTTGTAGCTTGGAGGCTTGCGTAGAGAAGGCCGAAAATGAGCTGAGGAAAACTAACAGCTCTGAAACTCAGTCGGCGAGTCAAGTGAACCTGATTATCGCGGAACGAGTAAATTGGCGAATTGTGAATCACGCGATTGCCGACCAACAAATGGCGAGTATGTTCGCAATAGAAGCTGTGAAGACCATGTCCTATGAAAAAGACTTCCATGATGACCGAAGAATTGGAATAGACAAGATGAAGGAAAAACTAGCCGAGGAAGTCTGTCGATGCGAAAATCATGGATTTAGGCATGGATGGACCAAGGCTCTCCAGGCCGCGGGCGTTGATCTGGCGTCACCTTTATATCAGATCTATACTTTTCTGTTTGAGGCTTTTGGCGTCAAGAAGACTGACGACGAAGATGGAGCCGAATAATGTTTGTGTACATTGTTCCGTTTTTATGTAAATTATGTACTCACGATCTATTTAATAAAACATTTTCTTTTGATTATCTAGATATTGTTTTAATCAATGCTTGTAAATTACGTCATGACCATCTACTATCTGGCAATCGCGTTTGCGGTTGCCAATCGCAATATCCACGAGGGGCACTTTGAATTCGGAGGCTTATTTGGCCCAAGCGTGTCATTCACACTTAGGGCTCCGAATTCGGAGGCTTTTCTTTTTTGGCCAATCATGATATCCACGAAGGGCGCTCCGAATTTGGAGGCTTATTCGGCTCAAGCGTTTTACTTACACATGGGGCTCCGAATTCGGAGGCTTATTTTTTTTTTTTTTGGCCAATCGTGATATCCACGAAGGGCGTTCCGAATTCGGAGGCTTATTCAGCCCAAGTGTGTCATTCACACTTGGGGCTCCGAATTCATAGGCTTTTCTTTTTTGGCCAATCATGATATCCACGAGGTGCGCTCCAAATTCGGAGGTTTTTCTTTTTTGGCCAATCATGATCTCCATGAGATGCGCTTCAAATTCGGAGGCTTATTCGGCCCAAATTCGGATGCTTATTTGGCCCAAGTATGTTACTTACACATGGGGCTCCGAATTCAGAGGCTTTTCGGCCCAAGCGTTTTACTTACACATGGGGCTCCGAATTTAGAGGCTTTTCTTTTTTGGCCAATCGTGATATCCACGAGGGGCGCTCCAAATTCGAAGGCTTATTTGGCCCAAGCGTGTCATTCACACTAGGGGCTCCGAATTCGGAGGCCTTTCTCTTTTGGCCAATCGTGATATCCACGAGGTGCGCTCCAAATTCAGAGACTTATTCGGCCCAAGCGCGTCATTCACACTTGGGGCTTTGAATTCAGAGGCTTTTCTTTTTTGGTCAATCGTGATATCCACGAAGGGCGCTCCGAATTCGGAGGCTCACTGCTACAACATAACTCACAAGAGAGAAAATGCATTACATTTGGAAAAATGAAAGATGTACATGGCAAAAATTCAAAACAAGCTGTCATGAAGTACAAGTTTGCTTAATGATAAAATTTGTGCAAGTGTGTGGAATTCCAGGGATATGGCAAACTTTTTCCATCCATGTCTTTGAGCCGATATGCCTCTGTCCCTACAATTGAGTCAATCTGATAGGGGCCGTCCCAATTAGGACCCAACTTTTCGTCAGTGGGATTCTTAGCAGTGGGAAGCACTTTTTTGAGGACCAATTCTCCTGGTGTATAACGACGTAGCTATACACGTTGATTATATGATTTAGCGAGTTGTTGTTGGTACCGTGCCATAAAAGCAAGGGCACGGTCTCAGCGTTCTTCAATCAGAGTCAAGTCTAAGGCCAACATCATGTCATTTCGGCCTATGTCGAAACCTTTGATTTCAAAGTTGGAAGGCCGATCTCGAGGGGGATGATTGCCTGAGTTCTGAAGCATAGAGCAAACGGCGTTTCCCTAGTGGATCGCCTTGGAGTAGTGTGATGAGCCCACAGCACGCTGGGCAACTCTTTGACCCATCTGCCTTTAGCTTTCTCCAGCCTTTTCTTAATGCCGTCCAGAATAACTTTGTTGGTGGCCTCTGCTTGACCGTTGCTTTAGGGGTAAGCCGGTGAAGAAAAGTAGGGCCGGATACCATAAGTGTTGCACAATTCTCGATATATGCCACAATCAAACTGGGTACCGTTGTCTGAAACAAGCGCTCTTGGCATGCTGAATCTCATTATGATGTTTTTCCATACGAAAAGCTTAACGTCAATATCTCGAATATGTGTTAGTGCCTCCGCTTCGACCCATTTTGTGAAATAGTCCGTCGCGACAATTAAGAATCGCTTGTTCCTAGGAGCTTATGGTAATGGTCCGACAACATCAAGCCCTCATTGAGCGAACGGCCAAAGACTAGTGATGGAGTTTAACTCCTCGGCAGGTAGATGAGTTAAGGGGGAAAACTTCTGGCATTGTTCACATTTCTTGACATAACACTCGGCATCGGTTCGCATGGTTGGCCAATAGTACCCCTGCGTTACGGCTCGATGGGCCAAAGAATGTCCGCCCGAATGGGCACCACAACTACCTTCGTGTATTTCAGACAAGAATTCCTCGACTTTATCTAGGTGAACACATTCTAAGTACAGCCCAAAGAGAGATTTTTCGTAAAGCTTCCCGTGCGGATCAAAGTAGTATCGGAGGGCTTTGTTTTGCAGTTTGTGTGCCTCTTTCTTATCCGTCGGGAGTTGCTCTGAAGATAAGAATGCAGCGATAGGGTCCATCCAACTTGGACCCGATTCAATAACGTTGATCTGAACTGATTCTGAAGAGACAATGCTCGTCTCAAGGAGGAACCCTACTTCGATTGTCCGCTTAACTTCTGAGTTGATGGCAGAGGCTAGGCAAGCCAAGGCGTCCGCATGCGTGTTCTGATCTTGGGTTATTTGATTCAGTTCGTGGTGATCAAATTTCTTGAGCAAAGAATTCGCCGTTTTCATATAAGCTGCCATGCAGTCATTTTTGGCTGCATGTTCCCCTTTCAACTGGTTGATTACAAGCTTTGAGTCACAGAAAACAAGTAGACGCCACGCACCGAGGTGAAGTGCATTCCGTAGGCCGGTTAACAATGCTTCATATTCGGCCTTATTGTTTGATGCATCGAATCCAAGTTTGATAGCTTGTTCTATTATTGCCCCTTCGGGGGTCATGATTACTACGCCAGCACCACTGCCGCATTGGTTGGATGACCCATCGCAATACATCTGCCAAATGTCTCCAACATATATTCTCCAGTTGGGCTTAGGTTGTACTTGATTAAACTTAAAGTCGGCGAGGGATCCTGTGAATTCGGCTATAAAGTCGGCAAGCACTTGCCCCTTGATGGAAGTTCTGGGTAGAAACTGGATATCATACTGGCCGAGTTTGAGGTCCCATTTCAAAACGCACCCCGACGCTTCCGCGCTGCGGAGCGCTGATCGGAGGGGATATTCCATCGGTACCCCAATGGTATGCCCCTAAAAGTAGTGCATTAGTTTTCTTGTAGCCATGACGAGAGCAAGGATAAGCTTTTCTAATGGAAGGTAACGTGTTTCAGCATCGGCCATCGCTTTGCTCACATAGTGAACTGGTCGCTGCTTCCCAAGTTCTTCCCTTAACAATACAGCACTGACCGCCCAGTCGGATACTGCTAGATACAAAATGAGAGGATCGTCTGCTGCAGGTGTTGCCAGGAGTGGTACTGATCGGAGATAAGACTTCAAGTCATCCAAAGCGGCTTGGCACTTAGGGGTCCATTCAAATGCTCTGCCTTGCCAAAGTGTGTGCAAGAGTTGTCGGCAGCGATTTGTGGAACGGCTGATAAACTTGTTGAGCGCGACGGCCATTCACATCAGCTTTTGAACTCTTTGACTAACCGAGGGGATCCAAGCTCTAGAATTGCTATTATTTGCCTCGGATTGGCTTCGATGCCGTAGTGGTTAATGATGTAGCCAAGGAATTTGCCGGATCCAATACCGAATGCACATTTCGAGGCGTTCAATTTCATCTTGTACTTTCGAAAGATACTGAATGTCTCCGCCAAGTCGACTAGATGGGCGTGCTTTTTCCTCGATTTGACCACTATATCATCAATGTATGCTTCCATGGTACGGCTGAGCTACTCCTTGAACATGGCAGTCACTAGTCTTTGGTAAGTTGCCCCCACATTCTTCAGCCCGAAAGGCATGACCTTGTAGCAATAGGTTCCTCTTGGGGTGAGGAATGCGGTCTTTTCTTGGTCCTCCGGGTGCATGGCGATTTGATGGTAGCCCTTGTAGGCATCCAAGAAGCTCATGCATTGATGATGTGTCGTTGCATCTACGAGTTGGTCTATTCAGGGCAAGGGAAAATAGTCCTTGGGACAAGCTTTGTTTAAGTCTGTGAAATCCACACAAACACGCCAAGAGCCATTCTTCTTCTTTACAACCACAGTATTAGACAACCATGTGGGATAGGTTACTTCGCGAATCGCCCTGGCGTCAAGTAACCGATCTACCTCTTTAACAACAGTCGAAGTATGCTCCGCGGCTGACCGCCGACTTCTCTGAATAATTGGCTTACATTTCGGATCAACGTTCAAGCGATGTTGGGCCACAAATGGATCCACTCCTGGCATCTTGTATGGTGACCATGCAAACACATCAATATTTCCAAATAAGAAGGATACTAACTCTTGCCTTTCAACTTTATCCAAGGAAGTGCTGATCATGAAGAACTTATCAGGATTCCCGTCAATTTTGACCCGATCCAGGGCTTCGGTTGCCTTTTCACTTGGAGTCTTCCCAATGTCTTCGAGGCTCTCCCTATCCGGTACCTCAATTGAATGCACTTCTAACTCCTTTTGTCTCTTTGTAGCAAGAAGATAGTATGTCTGTGCCGACTTCTGTGAACCTTGAATTTGTTCAATACCGTATTCAGTCGGAAAATGAAGTAGTTAATGGTACGTGCTTGGCACGGCCTGCATGATATGCAGCCAAGTTCTTCCCATGATGAGATTATACAGCGAAGGAAGCTTGACAACCAGAAATTCTACATTTACTGATCTGATGCCCACTCGAACTGGTAGTGTGATTTTGCCCAAAAAATACTCTGGGTTAGCATTAAAGCCGAACAACGGGTAATCAATCGAAGACAGATCCGAGTCAGTGAAGCCAAGTTTGACAAAAGTTTTGTAATACATTATTTTCGAAGTGCTACCCTGGTTAATGAGAACACGCTCAATGGTGAACCTATTTACATGTAGCTCGATGACGAGGGGATCAATGTGGGGGTGAGTTACTCCAATTAAGTCACTATCATCGAAACTAATCCTTCTAGTTTCATGGGGCTGTTTCGCCGGCATGGTTCGACTATGGGGGCTACACTGCAACTAAATTGTATGCACCTCGGATGACATTGGCAAGCTGTATATCATATGAATTACACCAAGAAGAGGTGAGTCCGGTCGCAGAGCTACTGTATTTGTTGGATTGTTCTTTCGGACGTGTTGTGTAAGACGACCATCTTGTACCAACTCTTCCAGGTGATCCCTCAGTGCATAACAACTATCGGTGTCGTGACCGTGGTCTTTATGATACTTACACCGTTTATTCCGTCTTCTTGTATCGGGAGGTCTCGTCATTTTGGGTAGCCACTTGAAGAATAAAAGGTGTTGAACTTTCGACAGAATCTTACTGATCGACTTTGTTAACTTCGTGTATTTCTTTCCTAAGCGCCTTGTGCGCCTGCTTTCCACTTGATACTGCTCACTAGCTCAATGTGAACATTGATCGTTTGATCGGCGCGTGTCACGCCTTTTGTCTTGTTTAACCTAATTCCGTGGCTCGAGGCTTCTGGATGGCATGACGCTAATCAGCTGAATGATTCCCGACGTGGCCGTCTCAACAGCTTTATGTCCGGCTTTGACCCACAGGACATCGTCTTCTACTTTGTAATATTCTTCGACCTTTTTCATTAACACCCAGACTGTTTTTGGGGGCCGTCTAGTTAATGAACTGCAGAGGGGACTATCGGGATACAATTCCATCTTAAAGGCGGTGATGGCCATGGAGTCATTGCAAGCATCATCTACCAGATTGAAGCATTCCCAATAGCATGCCGAATATTCACGAAGGGTTTCGCTTGTTTTAATTTGCATCACTCAGAGGGAATCGGCTTATTTTGGCTGGATCTCATTAGTGATGAGTCTAGCCCTGAAGGACTTCTGGAGTTGATGGAAACTCTTAATTGACGCTGGGTCCAGTTTATAATACCATTTAACGGCCAACGGTCCTAGACTGCTTGGAAATATTCGACACATGAGGGCTTCGTCGTCAGCATGAAGTGTCATTGTTTGCTTATAATGCCGAATGTGATCAATAGGGTCCGATTTTCCGTCGTAGAGGGTGAACGACAGTGCTGTGAACTTTTTGGGTAGTACAGTCCTTGCAATTCGTTGCATAAAGGAGTCATGCTTATCTTCCTCATCTGAGTCATTGTTCCTCCCTCGTTTATGCCGTACATACAGACTTCCTTCAGATGAGCTGGATACATCAACTTGTCCTTTCTTTCTGGGTTCCGGGGATGGTAAGTCTAAATCATTGTCATTATTGTATTTCCGAAGTCGACGTCGTCGACCATCCTTCTTTCCCGAGGGTCGATCCCTGTCTTGGCATGCGGCTTGTTGGGATTTCGCCACCTCCAAGGCCAAATCCTAGCGCAGGTGCTCGTTTTCAGCCATCATGTTTTCCAGCCATTGTTCATTTTGCTTTGCTTGATCCATAATTGTCTGCATTGTCTCATGCATTGAGGTTGAAGGTGAGGTCTGAGATACTGAATCAAAGTTCAAGGCCCGTTGTGCAGTGATATTTTCCGGTCCAAGCATGTTTCTTGGAGTGAAGTCGTCTCTTGGCATAGTTTCATCAGCGACTATCGGAGGATCTTTTGTGACGCCCGCCATGGATATGCTTGAGTATTCCCATAGACGGCGCCAATTGTGGAGATGTGGTTTGGAAATACTCTTAGATCCTGAAGGACGTTCTTGATCTTCTGATTGCCACCTGAAAAAGGGATTAACACTCCGGTCAGGGGTGCCGGAATTAGCACTTCGATGGACAAGTTAGTATATGTCTCTCGTTTACTTGTGTCTTAAGTTTCTTGAGTTTATTCTCACATACCTCTCTTTGGTTGACGTTCCTCTATTTATATTCGCTCCTGGGCCCTAGGGTCGGGTCCACTCTTAGTCCATCGCATGATTGCTCATTCAGCCCTTCTATCGTACGCCAATTCCCACTCGGCTGTTTGTTCAACTGGTTCTATGGTCGATTTATCTATTCGGCTCAATGACCCCCCTAAGAGGAGCCGAATAACCTATATCTTGATTTTTCCCAAATTCATTTGGCTGTTATACATAAAAAGATATTCAGGTCCCACACCTACATTTAACTTCTAACCGAAATAAATAAACAAAAATCTATCAACAAAAATCTACAAAAAACTACGCACATAAGATGCCTTACGAAAATCAAAATCACATCCTAGTCAATCTTCAGGGTCAGAGTCCAACGACTCAACGTCCACCTGCTCGTATGGAATCGGCTGCACCAATGTCACATTAGCGGCAGTGAGGGCTTTGAGTCAGTCGTGTTTGAAGCCCCGATTCTCGAACTTGGGTACTTCCTCCACGTAGTTCTCCAAGGCGGCGTCCTTCCCAGCCTAGAATGCTTTGGAAATCTCGGAGTCGACTATTTCCTTCATCTTCTTCGATGCTTCCAAGTCAGTTTCTAGTTTGGCAATCACCTTCTTGGCTAACTTCAGCCCGTCTTCGCTTGCATTTGCCCTCTCTTCGGTGGCCAACCTGAGTTGGTCGGAACTCTTGGCCTTTACTGCCTCGGCGTCGGCCCTTGCAGATTCTTCCACCACTTTCATCGCCTCGAACTTGGCTCTTAGAAAGGCCTCCACGACATTCTTCTTTTTCATTTTCAACTTCGGCTGTGAGAAAGCCGATTTGTTCAATAGCATCATGTTGACAACGGCCAATCTCGGCTATCCTGCCCGCCATCTGAAAAACAAGGAATTAGAGTTAAATAAAGAATAAAAATAAAAAATATAGGCAGAAGACTGCAGACAAGGCTTAAGTCATGTACCAATATGGCCGATTGAGTGGCTAATGCCATTGACAGCAAATCCGGCTCTGCCCAAAAGGTTGCTCTGTCAACCGGCAGGGAAATTGAAGAGGCCATGCTCAAGGCCACAGCAGGGTCTTTCACAGACGATGCATCAGAAGTAATCGGCACGTTCTTTATCCTTGGTTGAACGATAAACGGCACAACCAAGTCTGACTCCTCTATTCACGGCCGTTTATCAGTTAGGTTTTCTGCAGAGTCGGCTTCATGCTCGGCAGGGCGCTTTTTCCCCCTCTGCTCGGCCTCCTGATCGCCCTGTTGGTCGACAATGTGCTTCGTTTCAGCCGAATCAATTTGAGTCGTTTCTTCCACTGGAGCAGATGGAGAAGACTCAGTCACAGCAACAAGTGGAGGTTCAGATTGGTTGGTTTCGGCTCTCCTCCGGACGGCCATCCTCTAGGCATTTTTCTTTCTGGCCATTTGTGTGAGGGACTCCCCAGCCATGTTCTCAGGATATGCGTCGGGAAGGCCCCTAAGTTAGTAAAAATATCTTCAAAGGAGATGTCCACTCGGCATGAAGTGGATGAAGGGTTGGATGGATTAAGGTCGGCTTCCTCAAAAGCCAAATTCAGAGCCTCATCAACTTCCTCCTTGAGATTATCGGATCTGTCCAAAATGGACTGATTCGGCTACTCGATGACTTTTTCGGCTATTTGTTCGTCTGCCGGCTCAGAGTCAGAAGCTTCCAGACCAATCTGCCTAAGGTTTTTGAAGTTTAGGAAAATAAGTGCCGTAAGTTGCTGTTCGCCCCTTGGAATCGGAATGTTATTTGCGGCTGAAAACGTAGAGTAAGTCGGCTCGTATCTCAGAAGTATGTGGGCCGTCTTCCCTTGCTTTTAGAGGTTTGGATGGCCAAAAAACTGGAGCGCGGTTTTGATTTCCGCAAGTACAGCGCTGTCGGCCGAGACCAGAACTTTCTTCAAATCGTTGCCTGCATAAATAAAGCGGTAAGTACATAAAATCTAAGCCAGTTAAATATATACACAAATACACATGGAGGACTATGCGGCCACTTGGTTCGCCTTTTTGTCTAGGCACGGGATCTAGGCGATCTTCGCCCTCGCCGAATTCCCAGTTGCCTCGGACAACGACCATGACATTGTCAACACACTTGCCAGAGCTGGCAAGCATAGTCACCAAATGATGATCGGTGTCCTTGGCCCTAAGGAAGTAGCGCCCCCGCCGGCTAGAGGATTTGGCCAAGGCATAGCAATGCTGAATAGCGGGGATTCCAAGGTTGAGCCTAAGGCGTTGGTTTAGTTCTGTAATACCCATTATGATTTAGTAAAAATTTACGTTAGGTTGAGAAGGGATTAGATCCCAGTGATGAAGGACAACCCTAAAAAATGAGTGAAGGGGGAAACAGACTCCGCCCTCAGCAATGGACAGGAGAGAAAAAATGATTGTACTCTCATCAGTCCTCTCCATGTCAATCACACTCTCTGCCACGAGTGACAAATGGACATCGTCAGGAATGGAAAAATGGCGTCGAAAACTAGAAACTCGATCCGTAGAAAGAAAGGCTTTCAGATGTTTCGCCTTCCTAGCCAGGATAGGAAGTACGCTAAACTAAAAAAAACAAAAAAAAAAAACAAGAAAAGGGGAATCAAAATGGAGAAGATGAGAACTTATAAGAAGTAGGGAAGACAATGAGGAATGAGGACAAGTTGCAGAGGTCGTGAAAGTGGGAAGGAAAACTGCCAGGCAACCAAGAAGCTTTGCGTATTCAAAGAACATACATTCGAAGGGTCAACGTGTTTTCAAATTGCATTAAATGAATGAAGCATATGAAGGGGCGGGAAATTATAATGATTCATAAAAAGCGGGAATGTTCTGACACTTGCATTGGAATAAGGGAAGCCGCCGTATTTTTGACTCTCCAAGTTCAAAACCAAACATGCCGACTAACTGACATTAGTAGAATGTTTGGGGGGCAATTGTGGGAGCCGAATATCTTTTTATGTATAAGAGCCAAATGAATTTGGGAAAAATCAAGATATAGGTTATTCAGCTCCTCCCAGGGGGATCATCGAGCCGAATAGATAAATCGGCCATAGAACCAGTTGAACAAGCAGCCGAGTGGGAATTGGCGTACGACAGAAGGACCGAATGAGCAATCATGCGATGGACTAAGAGTGGGCCCAACCCTAGGGCCTAGGCGCGAATATAAATAAAGGAACGTCAACCAAAGAGAGGTATGTGAGAATAAACTCAAGAAACTTAAGACACAAACAAATAAGAGACATATACTAACTTGTCCATCGGAGTGCTAATTCCAGCACCCCCGGCCGGAGTGTTAATCCCTTTTTCAGGTGGCAATCAAAAGATCAGGAACGTCCTTCAAGATCCAAGAGTATTTCCAAACCACATCTCCACAACTCTCAAACAAAAGAAAAGAAGAAACAAGGGAGGCGGCAGAAATGACTTATATAAAATTGATTATTTAGAGTGAGACTCTTCGCATAAAGATTAAGTAAAGAAAAACTCTTAAAAGATATTCAAAACATGGATAATACAACACAACAAGCAAGGTATTCAAAGCATGCACTAATTAAATAAACTAGGATAGCCCTAAAACAGCCCCTAATATGTGGAAAATAGTGGCCAAAACAAAAGTTAAAGAGCATAAAAAGGTAGGAAATAGCAAGGAATCACAAGGCTAGTAAACAAGAGCAAGAAAAGGTGGCTAACCCCTCTATTTTTTAGAGTTTTAAACTATGTTTTTCAGCTCTTTTAACCTCTGAAAATTAGTTTGAAAGCCAAAGAAAAGGGTGTAAAAACAAGGGTGTAAGCTATGAAGTAAGGCACAAGAAAGAGTGTTAACCCTCTCTACCTTTGGTAGCTACTCAAACCCAAGCTTCAACGCTTGAAATGGATTCAAACAAGACCAAAAACATAAGAAATAGATAGAGAAAGATAGACATCAAAGCAAAGAGAAAGGGGGCAAGCTTATACCTCTTGAAGAGAGTAAGCTTTGATTGTTGATCAAACTTGATCCAAAGGCCCACTCAAGTTTGAATTGTGATTCTCAAGGCTTAACCAAGGCTCCAAGGTTAAGGTTTGAAGGTGTGTATGGTGTATAGTTATATCTCAAGGATGGTAAGCTTGCTCAAAGATGACTTGCCAAGGAAGAAGGAGCTCTCAAGTGAGTATATAGGCTCTTTAGAAATTGTTCAATGCTTAAAACAGAGATATGACCTTGTATTTATAGAATTTGAGCAAAATATGTCAAAAATATATTCAAAAATAGACAGCTGGCGGGCTCCCACCCAGAACAGTGTTTATCGCTAACAAGGCACGGTCAGCCTGAAACAGCCCCGGCCGGCTCCCAATGAGGCACGATAGAGCCCCAATGTGCTCTCATGTTCCTTTACTTCAGGCTTAGTGTAGAGTGGCACAATGTTCAAAAAGGGACCTCTAAGGTATGAACAAGGCAAATATGAAGATTTTAGGATTGTTTTTAGAGCTCGACCTTGGATTCCTTCGTTGAGAATTCAAATCACACAATGTAACTTTCATCATCAAGTGTACAGGACAAAGAACCCGAGTCTTATAAGCGATCAAAAATGGGGTGTCTACAATTGCCCCTCTTTGACAGAGCTTAAAATCATGAAATGATGTGAGTGAATGTCAAAGCCCAAAGACGACCCATTTGACGAGGCCGTAAGACTTGGGCAAGAAATCGATCAAGATACAATTAGTTGAACCCGAGGGTTGCCTACGTATCCCCTTTGCGAGGAATCAAACCTACATTGTTCAGCGGCAAAATGCAGAATGATATGAAGAAAATAACTTATGATCATGCAATAAAACATTTGAATAGCAATAACAAGCAATGAAACAACGTTACAATCAAAACAAGAATGCAACGTTGAACGAAAGCATAAATCAGAGCAAAACAAATCTAACCGTGTCTCATACGAAAAGAAGTGAGTAAACAAACACGTCTCACATGAAAGGGACAAAGAAAGTACGAACCAAACTACATCTCACATAAAAAGGATGTAAGAAAATGCAGACCTAACTACGTCTCACGTAAAAAGCTCTATGCCAAACTGTGTTTCATGTAGAGGAGGCGGGGGATAGTGTGAACATCAGGCGCACTTGATGTTTTGAATTGAGGAAAACAACTCTGAGCGTGTCGTTTGCGGAAGAAGGATAGATGGTGTGAATAACAGGCGCACCTAATGTTTTTAACCGAACAATCCTAATGCGTCTCACGCGATAAAAGGAGAGGTGGTGTGAACAACAGGCACACCTGCTATTTTTAACCAAATGAAAATAATCCTAACGCGTCTCACGAGAGAGAAGGAAGGGTAGTGTGAACAACAAGCGCACCTACTGTTTTTAACTGATTTGAACAATCCTAACGCGTCTCACGTGAGAGGAGGAAAAGTGGTGTGAATAACAGGCACACCTACTGTTTTTCACTGAATTAAACAATCCTAACGCGTTTCATGCTAGAGGATGAAAGGTGGTATGAACAATAGGTGCACCTGCTGTTTTTAGCTGAATTGAACAATCCTAACGCGTCTCATGCGAGGGGAGGAAATCGAGTCAATGAAAGAGCAAACAAATTTTAAACTCGACACAGCGAGATTAAAAGGCCCTAGAGAATGAATTCAAGAAGATAACCCAATTCAAGGTGCAAAGTTGAAATGCGAATTTACAAAGAGTTGACAACAAAGACATGGAAAGCCAAAACAATGAAAGCGTAGCTCGAATGAGTAATGTGAAAACAAGTTTGCAGATTTTTTCTTTTTTTCTGAAAACGGGCTAAAGATAACGATAATAATAACAAACCGAATGTAATTTGAACAAAACAAATGAAATAATTAAAACACACAAAAGGAACAAAATTGTTTTCTTCTCCTCTTTTATTCTGTTTTTCTTTTTCTTTTCCATCCTTTTGGCAAATTCAAATCAAGGCCCAATACTGAAATAACTAGAGTAAAAAAAAGAAAAAAGAAAAAAGAAAAACACTGGGTTGCATTAGGGGTCGGTCGGGCCCAAATGAAGCACGGTCGGGCTCCAATGGAGTCGGCCGGGTCACGATAGCGGCAACGGGGCAAAATGGTCAATCCACGAGCCACGATTGTTTAAAACGAGGCCTGGCTCTCATTTCACACATACCCATATCTGAAATCACTCCCTCTCTCTCTCTTTCTCTAAGCCTTCTCTCTCTCTAGATTTTCCATATTTTCACAAAACCCATGAATCCTTGTGATTTTTCTTCTCGAAACTCTTTTCCTCCTCTATCCTTTAAAGCAATTAAAAATTGATTTCGTTGAGTTTTGGGGTTTTTCTTGGAATCTCACATAGTTGTTCGGGTTTTACACATCCTCTATTGTTTTTCCCTTCTCTCTTTATTTTCTCTCTTCTAGGGTTTTGGGTTTTTGGGATTTTCACTCATTGTCACATTCCCACTCACTTTTCTTCATATTTTCTCATTTTCTCTCTATGGGTAGTGACGAGGTTCCTATCCTGGACCCTGCCATTGGTATTGAAGCAGTCCTGGGTGAGGACATAAAGGCTGAAGATGTTCTCTTTCCTATTCTTGAGCCAGAGTTGCCTCCTCTTGCAGACAGACCTTTTGATGTGGCCACCTACCAACCTCGTACACACGCTCCATCCCCTGGCGGCATCTTGAGATTCGAGGGCCTCATCCCAGGGATAGATAAGGACATCCTACTGTGGGAGGCCACTAAGCGCTTGTTCGCCGATGCCTCTACGTTAAGCAATCTTTTCTTTCTTTTTGCACATATTTTGAATCTCGTAAGCAAATTAACCTTTAATGTCATGCAAACACTGATAACATTCCCAACCTACAGGTGATAGCCAGGAGGATTGGCGATTATGGGTCTATCTCTAGCCCCAAGCACTGGTATGAGAGGCTTCTCACAGAGGTTCGCACATTAGTCAACGTTGCTAGCTTTGGGCCTTTCTGAGGGCTGAGCCACTGCTCTACGGGGCCCTAGTGGAGAGGTGGTGGGACACCACAAACTCATTCCACTTCTCATCGATCGGGGAGCTGACTCTGACCCCATATGATTTCTCAATGCTCACCGGCCTATGGATTGGGGTTGGCGGCCTAATCTCATTCTATCCTGATATGACATAATAGAGAACTGCATAACATCAACTTCTCAGGGTGATCCCAGACACTACTGGCCATGAGATGGTGTGATATAGCTGGCTCCTATATCACTTCACCGACCTTTAGCCAGTCACCCCGAAATGGATTACTCAGTATGCCACAGGTTTCTCATGTGTCTCCTCGGTACTACCTTGTTTGCAAACAGGGAAAATATTGTGGGGCTATACCTCCTGGGCACGCTCGTGCATCTACCGCAAGTAGTGGAGTATGATTGGGGTAGTGCTGGCCTAGCCACCCTGTACTGCTATATGAGTTCCGTATCCCGCCGTAAGGCGGATTCACTTGGTGGCTACTGGAGGGTTTAGGAGGTACATCTCACTTGTCTCGTTTCGCTCCACATCTCCTATTTATTGCATTTCTTATTCGTGCTCATCCGCTTTACTTATATCTGCTTATCTGCTTTACTCATTCTTTCTGTTCTTGCAGTATATTTCACTTCCCTGGCTGTAGTCCCAGTGAGGCCGATTGAGTTGTCAGTACCCCGCTCCCAGTACTACAACTCCTGATTTAAATGGCATCAGCGCGTAGACCGAGACTTCTCTTACTTTCGTTGTTTCTTCGATATCGTCACCGCAGATAAGGTAACAAATCTGACACTGGCCTTGATCTTTTAATACTTTTTACCGTACTGTTTCCATGCTACTGTTGTTTCCCCTGATATCTGACACTTGACTTGCACCTTCTATTCATAGGTTGACTAGCACACTTAGGCAGGCATCTTTCAGGTGTCGAGGGTGACCTATGCTGCTATATGGAAGGTCTCTACTATGCGGATTCTCTTCAAGGCCCTTTCGGCAGGGCGTACTATTTAGGAGAGCGATTCATTTGCCAGACCCGGGCCTAGGCTGATCCTAACATCCCACATCTTCCTCCTTCCGATATGAGGATAGTTGATGACCTCCACGATGGGCCCCAGATCGATCACCTTATGCAGGGAAAGGACGGTGATTGGTACCATGAGCCTGGCGACTTCACCACCTTCTGACAGACTCGGGTGATGGTGCCTCTTACCTAGGGTATGGTCCATGCCATTCTTGAGGTTGCTGTAGCTACCGCCGCCATGGGAGGGGTTCCTGCTGCAGCTCCTATCCCCGGGCTTCCTGTGATTCCTACTGAGGTCGTACACATGTGACCAGATGGGGTGACCGAGTAGATTCTCTTTGAGCGTATTGAGGGGAGGGACCGCAAGTTGGTGCTTGCTTTCGGCATTGAGCAAGTACACACTTCCCTTTATACTTCTGCCCACTGAACTTCATTATACCCATTTGCTTTATTACTGCCCACTGCGCTTCATTAATTTTTGCCATTGTACTTTATTACTTTGTTTCATAGTCTCAAACCTTTCCTCTTTTGTAGGTACTTACGAGGTATGTGGATGATCTTCTTTAGACAGTTGATAGGCTGCTTTTCATGGTGTGGAGAAGGCAGACTACTCTAGTCACCCATGGGATCGAGGTACGCTTTGTCCCTAGTTTACTGTTGTTGTACTCTTGCTTTCCATTCTGCTAGCCTATCTTAATAGCTGATTCTGATATCTGTACTCTTTCCAGCTTGAGCTAGTGCCAGTTGCGCCTACAGGACCTCCTCCAGCTAGGAGACGGAGCTGGGGCCTAATGAGAGGCAAATGAGGGGTTGACCGGGGGAGAGGCAGAGTGAGACAACGCTCAACTTCTGGGGAGTCTTTTGATGAGTACACGACTCCTGAGGATGAGGGGATGAGGGGGATGAGGTTGATATCTAGTCCAGTAGTCCAAGCGTTGATAGTGATGCACCTCCTCTGCAACCGAGAAGGAAGAGAGCGAGAATGGGTTGCTGAATTTCTTTACTTTTCTTTTCTTTTGCTTTGTAGTTGTAGTTAGCTTCAGATAGACCCATTTGTTTTGCTTTTACTTTTGAAGACCTTTCTTTTATTGTTGCTGTTTTGTAAAACGATGACCGGGGTTAGACCCGTTAGTTTATAGAAAGACTACTTTGGATGATTTCTCTTGCATTGCATAGCATGTGATGAATGAATGGCACAACCGTTGCATGATAAGTTTGTACAAGGCTTTAGAACTGTGAACGCTTGCTTTTGAATTATTCTTGAATCGGATAACAACCTATAACCGGACAAAATGTAAAATACAATTCGATAACAGGAAAACAAAATGAAACCAACTCGAAAATACCAAAAAAACACTTGATACAAACAAAACAAGACTCAAAACACCGTCGCAGTACACCAAAGCAAAGGCCAGTTTTTTCAACAACTGCTTTGAACTAAGCCAACATTTAGACTCGGTCGGGTCCAAATAGGTACGGTCGGGCCCCAATGAGGCACGGCCGGGCCCAAAAGTGATATCGGTCAGTGCAGTCCAGCTGTCATGCCCTACCTCTTCTCAAACTCTAAAGTGGTGCTCCCAAGATGCTTTCCTGACAGAATAGCAAGTCCTTGGTATTTTCCTCTCAAGATGGAGATTGTGCTCAACAATAGGCTCTGAGACTGGATAGCCACTTTGGACGGTTCGAAAAAAGTGAACTTTTACGATTTTGGCCTAAACGCTCTTTTCCCTTTGAGCCGTACTTTGATTTGTTTTCCATTCCTCCATGTCGCAACTCGATGCTAGAACCCGATTACACATGTGTTTTGCTTCAGATCTTAAGAAATGTGTCCGATGCTCGAAGAATTTCAAGCATTAATGGAATCCCAATGCGACAAAGAATCATGCATCAGCCCCGTTTTGGCCATGCCTAGGCTTTGGGTTAAATGTGTGGCCTTGATTTTCACGTGGCTCGACTCGTAGCTCATGATGGGGAGTTAGACATTCCAGATTTGATTCGTCAGTTTTTTGCTATTGGAGATAGAGGCGACCTCCTTTGGCAAGGTTATCGGCAACATGCCCTCTGTTTATGCTTACTCGCGCACTTTCTTCTTGCCCCTAGTTGCAGCAGAGCCAGCATTCGGTTGATTGAGGTGGCCTAATGCCTGAAAGAGGGTAAGAGCTGCATTGGTTTGGCACTGGCCAAGACCTTGATGGGTTTAGATGATTTTTATCAGCGAGAGGCTACTCGATTTGCAAGGAGTCCACTACTTCTTCAGGTATTGTTTCCCACCCTTTCTTATTTATGGTCCTCATGTCACTGGGTACTCACTCTCTATTATTATTGCAAAACCCCTTTTTTTACTTTTCTCTCAACGTATATCTCTCTATTCTTTAATCTCTTTTATTTTTCGTTCGTTCCTTCCTAAGTATAGCTTATGGATAAGCTGAAAGTGGTGGACCCTTGCTCCGAGTATTCAGCAAGAGCTTACTTTTTCCGTCAACGGCTAATAGACTTTCCTTCAGAGGGATGGCGATGTGATTGGATGTGCAGCAATCTGGGGTTGACATAGCTTGGCGTTGTCCCTGGCTTAACTTGACGAAGATGAGCTACAGGATGTCCTTGACAGCCGGGTATACAATTGATTGGCCTCACACATTGCGTGTTCTATTTTCCATTCCAATTTAGACACCAATTTGGACATTATCAGACTTGTCCAAAAGAAGAGGTAGAATACCCGACTTTATTTCCCATTCGTGGTTCACACTTGCCTCGGTACCTCACTGCTTGGAGGACGAGAGAGCTTCTGGCTCCAGCCCTTAGCCTTAGTTACGCCCTTTCTAGTGAGTGCTTGGCTTGGCTTGAGGATGAAGAACAAGTTGGGCCATCTTTAGCTACAGAAACTTCCACAAGTGCAGGCAGAAGACATAGAGCTACCTAACTTAGCTGTGCCCCTAGTTTTACTGCTTCGATCTTTCTTTTCAAGTTTTATGGAGTAAAAGCAACTTTGATTTAAATCAGATAGTTGGGAGAATATACTTGTGTTGAAATCAATAAAATTAAAGTTGTAAGCATTGAAATTTTTTCTTTTTGGTCCCAAAATTGTCTAAGTTGGAAAAGGTAAAATTTGAGAACAATCAGTTCATTAAAACTTTTCAAAACAACTTTTGGAAACAATCACTGCCTGACACGCACAAAATTAGCCCTCAAGATGTACTGCCCCGAATCAACAGATCGCAACTGCCCAGAACTACAGCCACCATACCAATCCTTCCACCAAGATGAAGATCACAACCAAGCTAACTGATAATAGAGAAAGATGGCCCGATCAAATAAATGAAAAGGACATTTTAGTTGGAAACAGTTGTGGCCGAACTTCAAGATGAAGTTGCCTACATATTCCCAAGATGGGAATCAGGCCTCACGTAGTTCGATGAAGGTTCACTCGAGTATTTATTCTCTCCTTTTGCGCTCTAACTTTTGCCAAAGTCTCCCTTTAGGGTTTTCGACCTTGCGAGCTCAGTTTTTCTTCATTTCTAATTTTTCATGCTCTAACTTTTGCCTAGGTCGCCCTTTCGGGTTTTCGGCCTGGCGAGCCTCTCAAGGATAATATTTCTTCAACTTGGCCATGTTAATTGATTGTGATAACTCCAGGCCTTAAGAATGATTGCCTCTCCAGACCAGATTGACTTAATGATAGAAGGACCAATCCAATTGGGTCTGAACTTGCCCCTAGGGTCATGAATGGGCACTCGATTGTCTTTTAGCACCATGTCTCCTTCCTTGAGATTTTTGGACTTGACCTTCTTGTTAAAAGCCCTAGCAATTCTGCGCTGATAACCCTGGACGTGATACAATGCGTTCAACCTTCTTTCATCAAATATCATCAACTCCTCAAATCTGCTCTGTTGCCAATCCGCCTCCGTTATCTGACACTCGGCCATAACTCGTAGTGACGGTACTTCAATTTCAATTGGCAGAACAGTTTCCATCCCATACACCAAAGAATAGGGGGTTGCCCTTGTGGATGTTCGAATTGATGTCCGGTAGCCCCATCCGGCCAGTCCTTGTAGGTCTCAACCATCTTCTATAGGATGTTCTTAACGTTTTTGTTGGCGGCCTCAATAGCTTCATTGGTTTGTGGTCTATATGTCGATAACTTGTGAAAAACCACATTATCTAATATGATCTCATTTGGAACCCCGTACCGGCAAATAGTGTTATTTTGGATAAACTTGGCTACATGCGATGCTTTCAACACCGCATATGACTGAGCTTTCACCCACTTCATGAAGTAATCAATTGCCACCAGGATGAACTCGTGTCCATTTGACCCTTTTGGCGAGACTACATCAATAACGTCAATTCCCTTGTCTAAGAAAGGCCATGGTGAAGTCATATTGTAAAGCTTAGACGACGGTATGTTTATGTGATTGGCATGAATTCGGCATTTGTGGCATCGCCGTACAAAACTAATGCGATTTTCCTCCATGGTTGACCAGTAATAACCTTGTTTGAGGATCTTCCGGGCTAGCATCACACCATTTATGTGTGCCCCACACTCCCCTCTACGGGTGGCCTCTATGAGTCATTTCGATTCCTCTTCTTCCACACACAGCTTATACATTCTTAGATGACCTCTTTTGTATAGCTTATTTCCGCAGATGATAAATTGGACAGCCAGACGCCGCATTCCCCACTTATCTTTAGCATTTGCCCCTAGTGGATACGTCTCTTTTTCTAGAAAGCTCTAAATGTCGTAATACCAGGGGTTTTTGTCTTGAACTTAATCTATTACAGCAATAGTCTCATAGGCCGACGCGTATTTTTGTTCAATGATAATTGAACGCATCTTGACTCCAAGTGGGATGTCTACCATAGACGATAGAGTTGCCAAAGCATTAGCAAACTGGTTATTCTCCCTTAGCAGATGTGTAAACGTTAGCTTTTCAAACCTCGAAATTAGTATATCCAGGGTCTGATGGTAAGCCTTCATTTTTTCTTCCTTAACCCGCCAATCTCCGTTAGCTTGAGAAACAATCAAATTTGAATCTCAGATGATGTCCAACCTTATTGCCCTTAGTTCTAAAGCAACTTCCAAACCAACAATACACGTCTCATACTCTGTTTCGCTATCTCATACTCTGTTTCACTGTTAGACACTTTGAACCAGAGTTTGAAAGCTAAGGGTATATGGGAATCATCGAGTGCTACCAACAACACATCTATTCCGTAACAGTATTGTTTAGCTGCTCCGTCAAAGTAAATTGTCCACGTCTCTTCTTCTATTTGCAGAATTTCTTCATCTGGGAATAGATATTCCATTGTTTCATCCCCTTCTACTGGGTGGTCTACTAGGAATTCTACTACAGTTCTCCCTTTAACCGACTTGCGTGTGACATACTTGAGATCAAATTCGAAGGGAAGAAGTAACCAAGGAGCTAGCCTACCAGTAAGCACTGGTTTCTGAAAGAGATATTTGATGGGATTTAATCTCGAAACCAGGATTACAAAGTGAGCTAACATGTAGTGCCTCAACTTCCTGGCAGCCTATATCAAGACTAGGCAAGCTTTCTCAAGGGTAGTGTAGCAGGTCTTGTAATCTAACATATTCTTGCTCAAGTAGTAGATGGCCTTTTCTGCCTTGGATTCTAACTCCTGAGCTAACATACACCCCATGGTCGAATTTTTCACTGATAGGTACAAAATTAGTTGCTTCCCCGGTTCTGGTGGCGATAACACAGGTGGATTCTATAGATATTGCTTGACCTGTGTAGACACCCCATTTTTTATTGCCCTTAAAACTTGGGCGCCACCAATTAACACCCAATGATGAATTTGTACACTTGTTTACATGCTAGATTTCCTTAGCAGGAAACTCCTGTTTTGAGCCTCAAAAACCTACAAACCTTGTGCCTTGTTTTTGGACCAAAATAGTAGTTTTTCAAGCCTGACCATCCAAGGGACCAGCAGACCCACTAGTGGCCGGCCGCCCACTGTTAGTGGCCGACCGGCCACTTTTGTAAAAACCAGATATTTTTGGCCAACTGTCTCTACAGATGCATGCACCATTCCAGCTGTGTTTGTATGGATATTTCCGAGAGTCTCTTATATATTTCTATATATAGATGACCCTCTCTTATGATATAGGGTTACAAAAATTTATGGAACAAAGTTTTGAAAAATATTTCTCTCTACATTTCTCTCTCTCCCATGCAACTTCTATACCCTTTGCCTAGACACTCCAAACCAAACCTTGTGGGTTATTTGCTGAGGTGCTTAAGCTTGCATTTTAAGCTCTTGAGGGTGTGAAATTAGTGGTTTATAATTCAAAGGGCCATTCCTCTTCAAGAGGTATAACTCTAAGCTTCTTTCCCTTGTTCATATACTATATTTATTACTATTTTTGGGCTGTTTTCCACTTGTATTTTTGGGCTGAAACTTGTGATTTAAAGCCATTAAAGGTAGAGGGGTGGACCACCTTTCTTTGAAGCTTGCTTCGCAGGCTTTTGCCCTTGTGTTTCCCTTCCTTTCATCAACTTTTTTGAACTTTTTACCACTGAATTCTAGAGATTTTCACAGGCTAAAAATCATGTTTGGAACTCCCAAAAATGGAGGGGTTAGCCACCCCTCCCTTGGCTTGTTTACTAGCTTAAATTCTTCATTATTGTAGCTTACTCTTTTAGCTCTTTTGACTTCAATTCCAGCACTATTTTAGCCTATTTTAGGACTTTTTTAAGTTGTTCACGTCATTCATGCTTTGTTTGATAGGCTTGTAGTGTAATGGTCCTCATAGGTTTGGTGTTGTAGGCATTAGAAACCAACCTATTTGAGTTGATAGCATTTATTTTGAGTTTTTCATAGTTGTATTCATCTCTAATCACCTCTGTACTTTTTTCATTTATTGGCTTCTCCTTTGCTTTGAGAAACCGATTGTTTGTTTACACTTGGGATAGAGATTGTTGTGTTTAATGGTTTAATCTCTCTGGAGGCTCATTACCAACGACATGACATCTCTCTCATGCTTAAACTAACCCTTAGTTTGACACTTCCCTTCTTTAGTGGACTTAATCTTCATTTTGGAGAAAATAGACTAATGAATGGGAAGGTAATTAAAAAAGGGGTAATCAATCGCCTAAAACGGAGCAAGATAATAAAATGGTTCGAGGTTCAATCGGATGTCAATTGAACCAATTGAGTCTTGAGTCGTCTCATACTTGTTAGTGATGAAAACGGTTCAAGAGTCGATGTCAACCGCTCCTCTTGATCAATATCATTATAAGGAGGAGGTTAATGAGTCTTTCATTGTGCATTTATAGAAATTGTATCCCTTGATTTATAATTCATCACGTAATGAATTTGTGCCGATTAATGGCTTGTGAATTGAGCCTACCCCTCCTTTAAGCTGTTTGATGATAATGAGAGATAGGGTGGACAGGCATCCCATAAGAATGCTCTGTTTGTGTTCTGTTTGCTTTCTGTTGCAGCTGGAGAAACCCAACATTAGTAGCTAGTAGGCCACCTTTACTGGGCAGTAGGCCACTATTAGTGGCCGGTCAGCCACAGCCACCACTTCTGGCCTGCCGGCCACCTTTTTTTCAGCTAGGTAGTTCCCTTTTTCCTGTAGAGCAGAGTAGAGGCAGAGGTAACAAAACAGTGCAATTCTCTGACTGCAAAACAGGAGCATTTTGGCAGCCAAACAGATTCATTTTCGGGTAGAAATTCGAGTTCATACATGAGTCATCCCTAGCATTTCGGAGCCCGTTCAAATTATGTTGTTATAGTAATATACTGTACTAAGTGGTGAACTTGAAATAGTTAAATTACTTAGTTAGTTCAATTTCCAATTTTTTATAATTAGCTAGTGTGGTTAATTTATTTCATTTGGTTTATAATAGTTAGTTAATTCGTAGTAGCTTAACTAATTCATTTATTCGGACCCTCTTGTGTGAGGGCAAAAATGTAATAATGTGTATCTTTCTCCCTTTTATTTACCCGCTTATGATGGATAAAATAGAACATCATGTTTACTTAGCATTTCTCATGCTTTGCATCCATTGTCTTGCATGCATAAGGCTCGGTGTATCATTCTAACTCACATTCTTATTTATTATTTCTTTGAAAACGTGCTTAAACCGCATACTATCAAATCGATTCACATGTCATGTTAGTAGCCGAGCCTATTAATTGCATATTGCATGTGTTGCATTAGTCATTATAGTTAGAGCATGCATTTTTCTAACTCCTTTCTTTTGGCTAGCCTTGGAGTACTAGGTGAGCATTTTTTGCTTTAGCATATCGCATGTATGTGATTGTTGCCATGTCAAGCATATTTCCATGAGGTTAAATGCTTAAGTGATATATCTCTTGAATGCCTGTGGATGAAGGCTAAAATACTTAAATTGGGATAATTTGAGTAATGTACATATGAGATCACTTTTTCAAGTGGTACATATTCAAACACTTTTTAAACAAACATGAAATCAAAGTATTCTAAGTTTTTGCAAATTAGTCTATACTTGTGTGCATCACATAGTAATGCTAGTCTAATAACCAGAACAAGAGCATATAATGTAAATAAGAATGACATCATGATTAGTAGAGGCCGATTATTGATCGGGCGAGTGGGGTGCTCAATTCATGATCTTCCCCTCTCGTACCTAAGTTCCTGAGCCGAGACACTTTGGTGATGATGAATAAGTGGCCCTTGACACGAGTCTCAGGTTTCCTAAATTTTTCAAAAATATTTAGGTGGCGACTCTATAATCTGGTAAAACAGTCCATTTTTTGACATTTTTTATTCAAAATCGATTTTCCAAAAGAATTGTTAGATTTGGACTTTTTTGTGTTTTTTTCTATTTTACATTGCACTTGTAAAATCAAATTCAGAACCACAGGAGTCCAAACTGCAGGGCTATCGTATCCGAAAGGAACACAAAAAGTAAACTACAACCTATTCAAAAGCAAACTGACAGCGATCATCCCATTGAAACTTTTTCATTTTCTTCAGGAGTCCAAACAATGGTTCACAAGTCAAGGTTAATTTTGAAATAAACCGTCTTATGAATTGCACTTTGCCCAGAAAGCCATGTACCTCCTTTTCAGTCCTTAGTGGTGGCATTTCTAGGATGGCCTTGATTTTGGATCCACTTCAATTCCCCTCTAGGTGATCAGAAATCCCAGCATTTTCCTTGTTATTACCCCAAAGGTGCACTTCTGCGAGTTCAACCTCAGTTTGTACTCCCTGATCCATTAAAAGAATTTTTCCAGTGCAGAGTAGTGGCCTTCTCGTTCTTTGGACTTAACAATCATGTCGTCCACGTACACCTCAACTTCTTTATGGATCATATCGTGCAAAATCGTGGTTGCAGCCCTCTGATAGGTAGCCCCAACATTTTTCAGCCCAAAAGGCATGACTCGGTAGCAGTAGGTACCCTACGGTGTAGTGAATGTTGTCTTCTCTCTATCTTCCAGTGCCATCAAAATCTGATTGTACCCAAAAAATCCATCCATAAATGAAAGCAAAGCATGACTAGTAGTAAAGTCTACCAACTCGTCAATATGTGGCATGGGGAAGTCATCCTTCGGACTAGACTTATTCAGATCCCTGAAGTCGACACAAACTCTGATTCTGCCATCCTTCTTCAGAACTGGAACAATATTGGCCAACCATGTCGGATACTCAGATATAATCAAGAACCTCGCCTTAATCTATTTGGTGACCTCTTCCTTAATCTTCGAAGCCCAATCTGGGCAGACTTTGCGCAGTTTCTATTTGACTGGTCGGGCCTCAAGGTCAAGAGGGATTCGGTGCTGTACAATCTCAGGATTGATTCCAGACATGTTTTCTTAGGACCACGCGAAAACATCTTTGAAATCTTTTAATAAAGCAACTAAACGCTCGCATTCCTCCAAAGACGACATGGACCCGATCTGGACCAAGTGGGGATCCTCCTTAGTATCCACATTAATTGCTATGATTTCATCTGTACAGGGCTTAACACGCCTCTCCTCCTCTTGGTCAACCAAAATTTTCAAAACCCAAGGAATTTCTTCCTCTTCGTTTATGTCAAAATTTTGAAAATCAAGATCAGTATAATAAACCAAAAGCACAGAAAAGTAAGTGAAATCCACATAATTCCCATTCAAAAAGTCTGAATCTTCGGTTATAGTGGACTCAAAAGAAAAGCTGAAAGACAACTTGGACAAGACCTTGGTATCTGGGTTACCACTCCCAAAAGTACCAGACTCAGAGGAACTCTGACTCCACAGACTCAGTGGAATCAAATTTTGACTCACTATCCAAGTCAGAACTGCTGATAGCACCCTTCTCAAACTTCCAGACCAGGCGTGTAGCCTCAGATGCATCCACGATAAGACCAGTAAAATCTGCTACCGGCGTTTCCCCGATCATGGAGATAGTAAAACTGTCCCCCTAAGTTGGTGGACTCTGCTCCAGTAGTAGAACTTGCTAGTAGGTCAGCCAATGTTTTTCCCAACAACTCTTCTTCTTTAATGTCCACACTTGCGGTCCTGTCCTGATCCGTATTAAGGCTCTGGTCTGCCTGCTCATCCTCCTCCTCTGGCAGCTATTGTCTGAAGAAATTTCGAGCCCTGGATATCTCGTCGCTGTTTCCCAGTCATACCAAGGTTCTGGAAACCCGCAGAAGGGGAAATCTTCCCCTTGGCGGACAAAGCGTCCGTTGAGGGTTCCTTGTATTAGTTTGTGGACTAACTCATACTATCTTCCAGTCCTCTTTGATTTCAGCCTTCCTTTTAACTCTTTCCCCTTTCTTTGCCAATCTACTATGGTAGGTTTGTATCCCAGCCCGAAAGCATGGGGGTTGTGACTCAGCTCCTTGGCAACAGTACTTCCGTACCTACCGCTTCTACCCAGTCCTGATCCAGGGATATGCCCCTGTTTGTTCATCATGTAGATGGACTGAGCGCTCACATAATTTCCGTCGTTTTCTGCCAAGATGGTTTGGACCACCCAGGCCTCTGCCAAAAAGAAGCCAGAGAGGAATACATCTTTTTCTCCATGTATGATTTCCAGCAAAGGCGCGGTGGTTCCCTAGGGAGGATGGATCGTAGAATTGCCGTATACTGTAGTAATCCCACCCTTAAAGGGGTATTTAACCAATTAATGGACTGTTGATGACACAACCCTGATCTGATGTAGCCAGGGCCTTTCTAGTAGTAGATTGCAAGTGGCCGGAACATCCATGACATGGAATTCCACCTCATGCTCGAACGGGCCGATTAGGATATGGCTCTTGAACGTTCTCATAATATCCCGGCTAGTGTTGCCATAAGCTCGGACGGCCTGGGTTGTGAGCGTAAAGTCAGTCGGTCTTAAAATGATGGCATAGGCAATCCTCACTGGTTATACATTAATTGCTGATCTGGTATCTACTAGCACCACCGAAATCCACTTTTTTCGGCTTTCTAGGGTCACATATAAGGGTCGGCTGTGGTTGTCACCCTCTGGTGGTAGCTCTTTATCTGCGAATGATATCATTGGCGTAACGAACATCCTCGGATGTAACCAACAATACCAATTGGTCAATGTTGGTGTCGATGGGCAGCGTTGTTCTGTTCATGGCCTCTAGCAGTGCTTGCCTATGATCTCGAGAAGCCATTAGTAGCCCTAAGATGGATATGCCTGCCTGAATCTTTTTGAGCTGTTTCAAGACTAGGTCTTCTTCAACGTCTTTCTCCTTGGATTTCTTAGCCTCTTTACTGGAGGATTCTGGCTAATCTAAAGTCAGCGGTTTGAAATACCGACCACTGAGGGTCATGTGATTGATCTCTTCTGTATACCACATATCATCAGGGGTATCAACTTTCCACCCTTCGTCTATGTACACGTGGCTCAAATCATTATCTTCCCACTACTCCCCTGTAGTCATAGCCAGACTATTATCTGGTTCTACCTAAAGTACGTTTACATTACACCCCCCGTCATCATACCATTCCTCTTCCACAACAATTTTGGTTTATGCGTTCCAGTATTGTCTGAGCTTTCTCGGTATTCTTTTCCTGTCACTAGGCTCCCATTCGGTCTTTCACGTGCTCTAAATATCATCCGTTGTTGGTTCGACCTCTGCTTTTTCTTTCCCTTTTCCCTACTCTAGGGCTATTTTCCTTTAGATCTCCTCTATTCTTCCTCGTTGGAATTGCTCCTATGCCTGTTCTTTCTCGGTCAGAGGTGCAGCCTCAGTCTTGCTACTACCACCAATTTTCTCTTCTTTTTCAATCTCTCTTATATGTTCCTCCACATCTAACTCCTCTTCGCTCAACCACCCGTTGCTTGTTTCTGGCTGGTTTGGATCCTACCACCCCAGTTGTACACTGCTTGTATCCTCTACTTCAAGTAGAGGTTGTCTAGATCCTCTTCCAGTTCAGCCATGTCTTCTTCTAGTTCGGCCAAGTCATTAAGGCCTAGTTCAGGCCACTCATTCTGATGTTTCCCTAGTTCATCATCCCCGATAGCATTGATACTGAGGAAGTCTGGCAGTATGACTACTGGTTTTGGCTGATCGACGCCCACAATATATAAGCTAGGGTCATACTCCTCTATAAGTGAGGCCCCTTTCCCTATGACACGGGTATCAGACAACCCTGTCTCTAATGCATTCTCCTTTTTCTCTATCTCTGCCGCCACAGGCCTGGGTTGGGTTTGTGGTGTTAGGTCCATCATGCACATGTGTTGTGTCTTCTAGAATAACCACCTCTGATTTTGGTAAGTGGAATGAGGTACTATATACGCTAAGGTTAAAGGTGGGCAGTAGTATATGGATTTGGTTAATGTTTCTAAGCGGGGCGACTTGGTTATGAGCAGGAAGTGGGTTGGTAGTAACGTTCGGTTTGGCTGGCGAAGCGATAACTTTGTTGTCAATGAGATCCTAGATCTCATGACGTAAGCGGTAGCTGTGACAACTGCCTCCTTAATTAAGTAAATTAATTAAGTTAATTATGTGATTAATGTTGATCATGTGATTAGGTGTTAATTGTGAATTATGTGCCATGTATTGATTTGTGCCATGTATTATTGTGAACAGATACATATAGGTGTGAATTAAACTTGTCTGATTTGTTTATTTTAACAAGTTAGAATTAAGAAATTGGATAGGCAATTAGAGCCTAATTCACATTAGTAAAATTAAAATTACTTTGATTTAAGTTATAAATGTTGGGGTTTAATTTAATTTGAGTGAATTTGATTTTTAATTAATTTATTAGCCTAATTAAGTTAGGCTTACTATATGTATAAAAAGAATAAAAAATAAAATAAAAAAAGTAAGTTCTCTATTCATCTATTGAATATAGAAGAGAAGTAGTGGGCCTTGGTTGAGTCTCATGCACTATACACGTAGAAAAAGAAAGGGAGAGATTCTGAGAATTCAACAAAGAAAATAAAGAGAAGAAAAGAAAAGAGAGAGGAAGAACATTGAAGAAAAATAATTAGCTCTTCACAATTCATCAAGTTAAGGTAAGATTTTCATTCAAATTTCTTGAAATTAAACTTCCCACACTCATCATCTTCGAAGACAAAGGGTCAATTAGGATGAATTCTTGGTTAATTGGGAGCTTTAATGTTGGAATTGACAAAGTAGAACATGCAAGCTAAGTTAGGAAAGAATTGAAGGAAATTGGACTTAAATTCAACATACATGGCATGAATTCATGATATTTTTGTTTACATATAAATTTTCTTGCATGAACTTCATGAATTCTCTAAGTTTTAAAGAGCTTTCATCATAAAGTTTGGACTTGGAAGTTTGGAACACATGTTTCATAGTTTATACTAGTTTTGGAGTCTTTGATCAACTAATTGGAAGAATTAATTCTAGTTTTGGGCATGCATGATTTTATTGTGTTCATACTCATTTCTTCTTGCATGGATTTTCAATTTGCAAGGAAATTCCATGGGACGTAAAGTTTTAAAGTTCAAAATGCATATCTATGTCTGTACATTTCATTTCAAAAAGTTTACTTGGTTTTCATGGGAAAACTTGAGTTGAATTAAAGTCATGAATTATACTTGATGTTAGAATTTGTAAGTCCAGGTTATTCTCATGGATTTTGGGTTGAATTGTATGATAATGAAGCTGAAATTTGTTAAGAAATGCATTGCCATAATAGAGTAAATTTTTGATTGTTTTGGTCTAGCACCGCACGTGCGACTTAGAACCCCACACGTGCGGAAAACATAGCAGTGCTTAGTGTGTATTTTGCTTAAATTGCACCTGCGAGAGCAAGTGTGGTGGTGGTCACTGCATGTGCAGCTGGGACGCCAGGTCCAGTTTTGTTTCCACTCCTCTTTTCCACCTTCTGAGCCTCCGTTTGCATAGTTTTAAAGTGCTTTCATGTGCATTTACATCTCATGAGTGCATTAGAATTAACAAAGGAAAATTAGAACCGAACGAGTAAAGATAAGTGGTTATTGATTAAGTAATCAACGAACTGAATAGAATTGATTGAACGAATGGACTGTGTATTGAGTTGTTGTGCTTGAACTTGTTTGTTTAGGTCGGACACCGCAACGTAGGTGCATTGTAGCACGTGTTTCCTGGAGCCCATTATGAGTAACACTGTTGTAAAGCTATGTTCAATCATAATTATTTCTAATTAATTAAATGTATTGCTTTCTAAAGTAACATTATTTATTGAATGAATGTTTGTCCTATTTTGTGAACTGTACTCGCAGCATCCATAGCAACTGACTGCTACTGCTACTGTTATAGAGATCTCTATCCATTCCAATCTTTGGAGCTACTGTTATTGTATTGATGGCTATCAACTGACTGTTGGTCTATTAAGACCTACTGTACTATTCTTGTGATAACCCTGTTCCGTACCATGCTAATCGGTCTTTATTATGAATGTGATTATGTCTCTGATATAATTTTGTGTGTCATTTATGTGAATATATGTGGTTTTGAATTTCTATCTGTTCACCGTAGGAAAATCTGTTTGACTCTCTGCTTTGGAAATTAAATTGAAGGCCTCATCGGCCACAAAACCTGAAATTGATTACGTCATTAAAATTAGCGTAATTTTTAGAGCCTACAGTGAAATTTAATTGAAAATTGACTCGGATCAGATTAATTAGATTAAATTAATGATATAGTGCCCAATTATTTAATATTGATAAAGGTAATTAAGGGAGCTTATATAAAAGGAGCACTATACACTCAACACCTCTCTTTTTATTCATTTTGGCTGAAATTACTCTAAGGAGAGAGAGAGAGAGGGTCGGCTAGAGATGGAAAGAGGAAGAATTGTGCAAGTTTGGCTCAAGGCTTGAGAATTGGAGGTTGAACTCAAGAATTAACCATAGTTTGGAAGATTTGAGCCTCTAGGTGAGTAAATTTATAGATTTTAGTTTGTAACTTTGTGAATTCAAAGTTGAATGATGATAAAGAACATGAATTGAGTTGGTTTTGATGAATTGGAAGTCCATGTGTGCATGCATGTAGAGAATTCCTATGAAATTACATAATCTAGCATGTAATATGTGAATTATGAAAAATTGTAGGTTGGATCATACATGCAAGCATGGTTTTAGTTGAGCTTCATGAGAATGAACACCATTTGCACCATATTCTTGACATGCATGTTTGATTATTGTAGGTAAAGGGCTTATGTAAAGTTTGAATGCATGAGCCTTGAGTATACAAAGAAATGTTGATTAATTTGGAAGAATTGGACCATGATTTTGAGCAATTGACCTCATCTTGCTTGTATACTCATGATATGTAATGTAATTGCATGTTTTGGAACCAAAATTATGAGTTTTGAACCTTTGGAGGTCGAGTTTGAACTTGAAGAACAATTCTGGATTTTCCAGAATTTGGCATGTCCGCTTGAGCGGGGAAGACGCCGCTCAAGCGGGAAATGTGAGCTCCTAGAACTTTTTGCAGACATGATGTCCGCTCGAGCAGGGAGCTATGTAGAATGACCTTCAGCTCGAGCGTCCGAGTTCACGCTCGAGCGTCCGAGTTCACGCTCGAGCGTAAAAACGAGGCAACCAGTACTTTTGCAGACCTAATGGGTCCGCTCAAGCGGGCAAGTTCACGCTCGAGCGAGGACCCCTGTTTCTAAAATTTTGTAAATGTGTTCTGTGTTTCATTTTCCGTTCTGTTTCACTTCTAAGTACTCTTAGGCATGCATTAAGCATTGTAAATGAGTTAAAAGGGATAAGAATGAAGCCTAAAGAGGAATGTGTGAATTAAGAACGGATTGAATTGTTTGTGACCCATTGTGTTCATGGAATGTGTAGGGTCGAGCTCCAGGGCAAATCATCTAGCCGATTACTGTGAGTAATATCTTAATAAAGATATCTGAAGGATGTTATTTGTCCAATTACTTACTTCTATGTAAGTCTTATAAGTTCGTTAACTCGAATGAAAGTATGAATGGGCCGAAGGCCAGTTTGACATGAATGAAAGTATGAATGGGCCAAAGGCCAGTTTGACATGAATGAAAGAATGGATGGGCCAAAGGCCAGTTTGACATGAATGAAAGTATGAATGGGCCAAAGGCCAGTTCGACATGAATGAAAGAATGGATGGGCCAAAGGCCAATCTGATATGAATAAAAGAATAAATGGGCCGAAGGCCGTTTGACCTGAATGGATTGGGCCCGAGGCCGTTCGATGTGTTTGGAACCGTAGTTACTTGACCTATATATATATATTAGATAGAAATACAAATTGGGCCTAAGGCTGTTTGGTGTATATTGTTCTAAGTACCGTTCGTGTAACTTCTTTATTTGATATTATTCACTGGGCTTTCGCTCACGCTCATTCATGTGTCTGTAGGTGAGCCAAGGGAGGTCCAAACCTAGCTTTAGTGAAGTTTGTACGGAACGACCAAGGTTTTGAAGAGTCAGCCCATATGTCTCACGCATGAGACTCGTCTTCGCCCTTTTGCTATTTTGTTATATTTTGTCATGTTGGCAAGGACTTTAGACTACGATTGTATATTAGTTTTGGATAGGCTGACTCAGACTTGGATGATCCTGCATGTACAGAACTTTATTTTATTGCATATTTTGATGTGAGTTATTAACATCTGTGCATGTGGTTTGTTATGACATGCCATGTCAGCACAGCTCTATGGACAAAAGTTTGAAATTGCTTCCGTTTGGCCCCTTTACTCTGATGAGTTATATCTGGTTTGGTTCAAGGCCGTAGGTAATCTCGTGAGTATTGGCCAGTTATGTCCTTAACCCATGGGAGCGGATTCGGATCATGACAGAGTGGTATCAGAGCACGAGTTAATAACTCACACACTTGTCCAAAAGAGTAATAAGCGTCTAGATAAGATCTAGGATGCATTCATGTGATAAGTATGAATTTGGAAGCATCGAGAATACGCTTAAATGTCTTAATGTGAACGATTATGTGTTATAAGTTGTGATTTGCTTGCATTGCAAATTATTTGAATATGTATGCTCTTTAGTATACGCATACCATTGAATCTTTTGTATAAAGTATAATGCAAGTCTAATCAGATGGTGAGAATAAGAGGTGATGAGATAGAGGAGTCCTCTACTGCCAGAATGGATAGAATGGAAAGATTGATTCAGGAAATGGCAGAAACATTAAGACAACAACAAGAGTGGCAGCAACAGTGGCAGCAACCACATCCTCCACCTCCACCTCCGGCACTACCTGTGCCAGACTTACAGAATAATGACCGAATAATAGCTCTCACCAAAGAGTTTAAGAAAATGAAACCACCACAGTTCTACGGGAGATTAGATCCGTTGAAAGCCAAAGCATGGGTCCTCAGCATCGAAAAGCTATTTGAGGTGTTCCCTTATTCGGAGACACAGAAAGTGCTTCTAGCCACCTTTATGCTAGAAGATGAAGCGAGAAAATGGTGGATGTTAATGCGTGAGAATCATAAGGATGTTGATTGGACCAAATTTTTGGAAATTTTCTATGATAAGTACTTCCCGCAATGTGTCCGGGACAGGAAAGTATCAGAGTTCTTGGAACTAAAGCCAGACAGTATGACAGTGGCTGAGTATGAGGCCAAATTCACTGAATTGGCCAGGTTTGCACCACATGTGATTGATACTGATTATAAGAAAGCGAGGCATTTTGAAGGTGGGCTTCGAAGCGACATTTTAGAAAAGGTGAATGTCTTGAAGCTAGAAACCTATATTGCGGTGCTAGACTGGGCTATAATATCAGAAGCTAACATAGCTAGGTAGGCTAAGTCAACAACTGACTGGAAAAGCAACAAAAGGCAAGGCTTCTTTTCAAAGAAGAAATTTTTGAAAAAGCAAAACACAGGCTCCTCAAGTACTTCGAATTCTTCCCGAGATACATCTCCTATGTGCAATATTTGTAGTAAAAGGCATCGTGGAGTTTGTTACTGTGTGTCAGAGGCTTGTTTTAAATGTGGTAAACAAGGGCATATGGCCCGAGATTGTAATCAGAACAGTAGAAAGCTAGCTGCTAGCTCAACTGCATCAATCTCGAAGCCGGGAAATGCTATGAGATCTACTACCACCGGAGATACCGTGAGACAAGGGAGAGTTTTTGCGCTTGTTCCGGGCGATACACGGAATGCCAACGCAGTTGCCTCAAGTACTATTTCTATATGTAATCAGGATGCTTTTGGGTTAATTGACTCCGGATCAACACACTCTTTCGTAACATGTGCATTTGCATCTAGGCTGAGTAGACCTCTAGAATTATTGCCATATCTGCTATGTGTATCTACTCCATCCGGGGAATCTGTATTGTGTGAATCTGTATATCGTTTTTGTGATATGCGTGTTGGGAATGCCATTCTATATGTAGATTTGTTGCCCTTGAACTTTAGGCACTTTGATGTAATTCTGGGCATGGATTGGTTGACTAAATATTGTGCCACCATTGATTGTGTGACAAAACGGGTTGTGTTTAGACCACCAGAACAGGAAGAAATTGTATTTGTGGGTAACGGGGTAGTACCTCCACCTTATTTAATATCTACAATGAAGGCATGTAAACTGATCAGGAAAGGGTGCCAGGGTTATTTGTGTTATGTGTTGTCTAAACAATCTGTAAATGTTGAATTGAATAGTATCCCTATTGTTAGGGAATTTCTAGATGTGTTTCCAAATGAATTACTAGGGGAATTGGTGGACAGGGAGATAGAGTTTACAATTGAGATTATGCCAGGCACCCAGCCTATTTCTAAAACTCCCTCTAGAATAGCTATTGCCGAAATGAAAGAATTGAAAGAACAATTGCAGGACCTACTTGACAAAGGGTTTATCTGACCTAGTACTTCACCGTGGGGTGCACCGATGTTATTTGTGAAAAAGAAAGATGGAACCTTACGCCTGTGTATCGACTATCGAGAATTGAACAAGGTAACAATAAAGAATAAATATCCCTTACCCCGTATTGATGACCTGTTTGACCAGTTGCAGGGATCACAAGTGTTTTCCAAAATTGATTTGAGATCTGGGTACTACCAGTTGAAAGTAAAAGCAGAAGATGTTGAGAAAACCGCATTCAGAACGAGGTATGGTCATTTTGAATTTCTTGTTATGCCATTTGGAGTGACCAATGCACCTGCAGCATTTATGGACCTAATGAACCATATTTTTAAAACCTACCTTGATGAATTTGTTGTGGTTTTTATTGATGACATTTTGATATACTCCAAAAGTAGACTCAAACATGAACATCATTTGAGGACTGTCCTACAAACACTTAGAGAAAAGAAATTATTTGCTAAACTAAAGAAATGTGAATTTTGGTTGGATGAAGTTATCTTTTTAGGGCATGTGATCAACAAAGAAGGGATCTCAGTGGACCCGCAAAAAATAGAAGCGATTGTGAACTGGCCTACACCGACAAATGTAACAGAGGTCCGCAGTTTCGTGGGTTTAGCCGGTTATTACAGGAGGTTTGTGAAAAAAATTTCAAGGGTAGCTGTACCTCTTACCCAGTTGACACGCAAGGGGCAATCATTTGAGTGGAATGACGAAAGAGAATCTGCCTTTCATGAACTAAAAACGAGACTGACCACTGTACCAGTATTGACATTGCCCACAGGTACAGAAAATTTTGTAATTTTCAGTGATGCATCTTATAAAGGTTTGGGTTGTGTATTAATGTAGAATGGAAAGGTTATTGTTTATGCCTCCCGACAGTTGAGACCACACGAGAAGAACTACCAAACACATGATTTAGAATTGGCCGCAGTTATTTTTGCTTTGAAAATCTAGCGGCATTATTTGTATGGGGCAAAATGTAAAGTCTACACGGATCACAAAAGTCTGAAATACTTCTTTACGCAGAAGGAGTTGAACATGCGACAGAGAAGATGGCTTGAACTGATAAAAGACTATGATCTTGAGATTCAGTATCACCCCGGGAAAGCTAATACAGTTGCTGATGCCTTGAGCAGAAAATCAACAAGGAGTATGGCTTGTTTACTTACTGAATAGAAAGAAATCTTGCAAGGCTTTAAGAAGTCTGAAATTGAAGTGGTAATGTGTGAACAGGGCGGATTGATAGCCGCTATTTCAGCCGAACTGGCAATCATTGATGAAATTAAACAGAAACAAAAAGAGGATGAATTCCTCAATAAAGTGATTGATGAATTTGAGACAAGTCCGAAAGCAGAGTTCAGCATTGAAGGCAAAGTGTTGAGATTTCGAAACCGAATGTGTATCCCAGATATTCCGAAACTAAAGAAAAGGGTCTTAGATGAAGCCCACAAATCAGTATTTGCTATGCATCCGGGTAACAATAAAATGTATCGGGATCTGAAACAAAGCTATTGGTGGCCTAAAATGAAGAAAGAGATTGCAGAATATGTGTCCAAATGTCTTCAATGTCAGCAAGTTAAAGCCGAACATCAGAAACCGGACGGTCTACTTCAACCTCTCCCTATTCCTGAATGGAAGTGGGAGCATGTGACTATGGATTTTGTTATTGGTCTACCTCGAACTCCTCGAGGTATGGACTCTATTTGGGTTGTAGTTGACAGACTGACTAAGTCTGTCCATTTTTTACCAGTTAGAACTACTTTTAATGCTTATAGACTGGCTACGATATATGTTGATAAGATTGTTCGTTTACACAGAGTTCTGGTATCTATTGTGTCAGATAGAGATCCGAAATTTGTTTCAAGATTGTGGAAGACTTTGTAGGAAGCTATGGGGACAGAACTGAGATTTAGTACTGTATTCCATCCACAGACAGATGGGCAATCAGAACGGACCATACAAACATTAGAAGATATGCTGAGAATGTGTGCCTTAGATTTTCAGGGGAGTTGGGAAGACTATTTGCCACTAGTAGAGTTTGCATACAATAACAGTTTCCACTCCAGCATCGGTATGGCACCGTACGAGACTTTGTATGGTAGAAGGTGTAGATCACCAATTTATTGGACAGAAGTCGGGGATAGAGCTTTACTTGGGCCTGAAATTGTGCAAGACACTTTTGAGAAGATTAAAACTATTCAGCAAAGGCTCAAAACAGCTCAGGACCGACAAAAGAATTATGCAGATGTTCGAAGAAGGCCTCTCGAGTATAAGGTGGGTGACCATGTATTTATCCATGTGACCCCAATGAAAGGCCAAGTCAGGTTTGGGAAGAAGGGCAAGTTGTTGCCCCGTTACATTGGGCCATTTCAAATTCTGGAAAGACTTGGTCCAGTTGCTTATCGAGTCGCCCTACCACCAGGATTCGAACAAATCCATAATGTGTTTCATGTGTCGATATTGAGGGGTCATCTTCGAGACCCATTTCATGTGATTGATTATCACCGAGTAGCTCTTGACGAAAATATGGAGTACACCGAATGGTCGGAACGAATCGTTCACCGGCAAGTGAAACAATTGAGAAGCAAGTCCATCCCAATGGTGAAAGTGGAATGGAAGGAACACTATGGAACGGATGCCACATGGGAAAAAAAGGGATGAAATACGACTACGCTACCCACATTTGTTTCCCAAGGAAGGTAAATTAAGTTTGGAGGACCAAACTTCCTAAAGGGGGGAAGACTGTGATAACCCTGTTCCGTACCATGCTAATCAGTCTTTATTATGAATGTGATTATGTGTCTGATATAATTTTGTGTGCCATTTATGTGAATATATGTGGTTTTGAATTTCTATCTGTTCACCGTAGGAAAATCTATTTGACTCTCTGCTTTGGAAATTAAATTGAAGGCCTCATCGGCCACAAAACCTGAAATTGATTACGTCATTAAAATTAGCGTAATTTTTAGAGCCTACCGTGAAATTTAATTGAAAATTGACTCGGATCAGATTAATTAGATTAAATTAATGATATAGTGCCCAATTATTTAATATTGATAAAGGTATTTAAGGGAGCTTATATAAAAGGAGCACTATACACTCAACACCTCTCTTTTTATTCATTTTGGCTGAAATTACTCTAAGGAGAGAGAGAGAGAGAGGGTCGGCTAGAGAGGGAAAGAGGAAGAATTGTGCAAGTTTGGCTCAAGGCTTGAGAATTGGAGGTTGAACTCAAGAATTAACCATAGTTTGGAAGATTTGAGCCTCTAGGTGAGTAAATTTATAGATTTTAGTTTGTAACTTTGTGAATTCAAAGTTGAATGATGATAAAGAACATGAATTGAGTTGGTTTTGATGAATTGGAAGTCCATGTGTGCATGCATGTAGAGAATTCCTATGAAATTACATAATCTAGCATGTAATATGTGAATTATGAAAAATTATAGATTGGATCATACATGCAAGCATGGTTTTAGTTGAGCTTCATGAGAATGAACACCATTTGCACCATATTCCTGACATGCATGTTTGATTATTATAGGTAAGGGGCTTATGTAAAGTTTGAATGCATAAGCCTTGAGTATACAAAGAAATGTTGATTAATTTGGAAGAATTGGACCATGATTTTGAGCAATTGACCTAATCTTGCTTGTATACTCATGATATGTAATGTAATTGCATGTTTTGGAACCAAAATTATGAGTTTTGAACCTTTGGAGGTCAAGTTTGAACTTGAAGAACAATTCTGGATTTTCCAGAATTTGGCATGTCCGCTCGAGCGGGGAAGGCGCCGCTCAAGCGGGAAATGCGAGCTCCCAGAACTTTTTGCAGATATGATGTCCGCTCGAGCGGGGAGCTATGTAGAATGACCTTCAGCTCGAGCGTCCGAGTTCACGCTCGAGCGTAAAAATGTGGCAACCAGTACTTTTGCAGACCTAATGGGTCCGCTCAAGCGGGCAAGTCCACTCTCGAGCGGGGACCCCTGTTTCTAAAATTTTGTAAATGTGTTCTGTGTTTCATTTTCCGTTCTCTTTCACTTCTAAGTACTCTTAGACATGCATTAAGCATTGTAAATGAGTTAAAAGGGATAAGAATGAAGCCTAAAGAGGAATGTGTGAATTAAGAACAGATTGAACTGTTTGTGACCCATTGTGTTCATGGAATGTATAGGGTCGAGCTCCAGGGCAAATCATCCAGCCGATCACTGTGAGTAATATCTTAATAAAGATATCTGAAGTATGTTATTTGTCCAATTACTTACTTCTATGTAAGCCTTATAAGTTCGTTAATTCGAATGAAAGTATGAATGGGCCGAAGGCCAGTTTGACATGAATGAAAGTATGAATGGGCCAAAGGCCAGTTTGACATGAATGAAAGAATGGATGGGCCAAAGGCCAGTTTGACATGAATGAAAGTATGAATGGGCCAAAGGCCAGTTTGACATGAATGAAAGTATGAATGAGCCAAAGGCCAGTTTGACATGAATGAAAGTATGAATGGGCCGAAAGCCAGTTTGACATAAATGAAAGTATGAATGGGCTGAAGGCCAGTTTGACATGAATGAAAGTATGAATGGGCCAAAGGACAGTTTGACATGAATGAAAGTATGAATGGGCCAAAGGCCAAATTGACATGAATGAAAGAATGGATGGGCCAAAGGCCAATCTGACGTGAATGAAAGAATGAATGGGCCGAAGGCCGTTTGACGTGAATGGATTGGGCCCGAGGCCGTTCGATGTGTTTGGAACCGTAGTTACTTGACCTATATATATATATATTAGATAGAAATACGAATTGGGCCCAAGGCCATTTGGTGTATATTGTTCTAAGTACCGTTCGTGTAACTTCTTTATTTCATATTATTCACTGGACTTTCGCTCACGCTCATTCATGTGTTTGTAGGTGAGCCAAGGGAGGTCCAAACCCAGCCTCAGTGAAGTTTGTGCGGAACAACCAAGGTTTTGAAGAGTTAGCCCATACGTCTCACGCACGAGACTCGTCTTCGCTCTTTTGCTATTTTGTTATATTTTGTCATGTTGGCGAGGACTTTAGACTACGATTGTATGTAAGTTTTGGATAGGCTGACTGAGACTTGGAAGATCCTGTATGTACAGAACTTTATGTTATTGTATATTTTGATGTGAGTTATTAACATATGTGCATGTGGTTTGTTATGACGTACCATGTAAGCACAGCTCTATGGACAAAAGTTTGAAATTGCTTCCGTTTGGCCCCTTTACTCTGATGAGTTATGTCTGGTTTGGTTCAAGGCCATAGGTAATCTCGTGATTACTGGCCGATTATGTCCTTAACCCATGGGGGCGGGTTTGGGTCATGACAGTTCTGCTATTGGATGTACCACGTATGACTACTATGATTTTTGAATGACTGATATGACATGAATATGAGGCATTGATTGAATAACTGATCTACAGATGCAATTGACTATTTTAATTACTAAAAGGACATTCATTCTTAACTCCTTTACACATTTGTTATTCACTGAGTTTTAGTTCATAGTTTATTATTATATATATGTATGTGGTCAAGCACCGGAGCAAAGTTAGCAGCGCCAACTTGATTCGTTTTGTCAAGCCAACCTATTTTGCCTCACCACGAGGTTTCGAACTGTTAATGTCAAGGCTTTTTGGTTAATCTAAATCTACCCCTTTTGAGTAGTATTTGAAGTGAATGTTGTATGAAGTCAAGTGACTGTTGATATGATTTGTTTTGGCTTTGGGATTTAATTCCCTAACTTCTATCTTGTTTTGTATATAAGTGTCTTATGGACTTAAGTGTTTGTGTGCATATATAAGGATATGAAATTTGTGTTGTTCATTTAAGTCCTCACAGCTCTTTGAACATTATGTTTAATATTTATAGGAGTTCGTCAGCCTCTTTTATTGTTTAATTATTATTACTGTTAGACAAGCCTTTGGTAATCACGGATTACTGGCCGGTTACGACGCTAAACCCTTAGGGGCGGGTTTGGTCGTGATAGAGTGGTATCAGAGCACGAGTTATACTACACACACTTGTCCAAATAAGCCTTAAGATGTCCTAAAAAGGTAATTAGGGCATTACATTAGCATAAATAAGTGTGTGTGGACATGTTATGTGTATATGTGTTAACATGAATACGTAAACCATCTTTGCTATGTTTATTATTGTCATTTTTTATATAGTACAATGGAGAATGCAAGAACTACAGATGAAATTGAATCATCCGAAGCAAGAATTGCAAGATTGGAAAGAATGGTTAAACTCTTGACTGAAGCCCTAAGACTACAACAGAATCAACAGTCCTCACATCCTCCTCCGCCACTAATGCAACTGAACCAAATGCCAATGATGATGTTATTTCCTTAACACAAAAGTTTAACAAAATGAAGCCACCGACATTCCAGGGAGGACTGGAACCATTGAGAGCTGAGGCATGGATCTTAGAAATTGAAAAGCCGTTTGAAGTATTTTCATGTTCAGAGGCACATAAAGTGTTGTTGGCTACTTTTACTTTACAAGAGGAGGCAAGGCGATGGTGGATGCTTATGCATGAGAGTAATACTGTTATGATTTGGGCACAATTCAAGAAAGCATTCTATGATAAATACTTTCCTTAATGTGTCCATGATCGCAAAGTATCTGAGTTTGGGGAATTAAAGTAGGGTACTATGTCCGTGGCCAAGTATGAAGCAAAATTTACTGAGCTTGCACGTTATGCACCACATATGGTAGATACTGACTATAAAAAGGCTCACAAATTTGAGGGAGGACTTAATGTGGAGATACTTGATCGGATCAATGTTCTAGAATTACTTAAGTATGTGGATGTTCTTGACCGAGCTATTACGGCCGAAGCAAGCATTGTAGCCTTGAAGTAGGCTAAGACCCCGGTGACTGAATGGCAGGGTAAGAGGCAAAATTTTTATTTAAAAAAGGGTCAGAATAACTCACTTAGCAAGAAACAGAATACAGGGTCAACCAGTAATTCCAGTCAGGCGAACAATTCTATACCACTTTGTCCAGAATGTGGCAAAAAGCATAAAAGGGTCTATTACAAAATTTCTAGGGCATGTTATTAGTGTGGCAAGGTGGGCCACATAGTCTAAGATTGTCCTCTCACATCTCAAGGCACTAGTAGACCAGTAACGAG